>PVJC01002586.1:0-78149 GCA_004026665.1 Murina feae
TTGACAAGTATAAGTAGATGTCTTATGGACATTGTTTTGATAAGTTTTTAGCAAATGTAAAAGCTATTTATATAGTTGTATCTTTTGCCAAATCAGCTTTTGTCTTGATTTTGCTATTAAGTGGAAATCAGCTCCTGAAAGGTTATAGGTAGCCAGTACCATTCTGGCCATTCCCTTTTTTTTTTTTTTTTTTTTTTTTTTTTTTTTTTTTTTTTTTTAATTAATCTTTATTGTTGAACGTATTACAGATGTCCCCTCGCTCACCTCCTGTCCCCCCACCATTGACCTCCTCTACCCCCTCAGGCTTTCAACACACTATTGTCTATGTCCATGGGTTATGCATATATGCATATAAGTTCTTTGGTTAATATATTCCCACCGCCCACCCCCCCTTCCCTCTGAAATTGTCAGTCTGTTACATGCTTCAGTGTCTCTGGATCTATATTTGTTGTCAGTTTATTTTGTTCATTAGATTCCACATATAAGTGAGACTATGTGATATTTGTCTTTCTCTGACTGTCATATTTCACTTAGCATAATACTTTCCAGGTCCCTTTGGACTGTCTCAAAGGGTAAAAGATCCTTCTGTTTTTGCAGCTACATAGTATTCCAGTGTAAATGTACCACAGCCTTTTTTATCCACTCATCTACTGATGGGCACTTGGGCTGTTTTCAGATCTTAGCTATGGTAAATAATGCTGCTATGACCATGGTGGTGCATATATTCTTTCTGATTGGTGTTTCAGGATTCTTAGGATATATTCCAAGAAGTGGGATCACTGGGTCAAATGGAAGTTCCATTTTTAATTTTTTGAGGAAACTACACACTGGTTTTTTGTAGTGGCTGCATTCCCACCAGCAGTATACTAGGGTTCCTTTTTCTCTACATCCTCCCCAGCACTTGTTGTTTGTTGATGGTAGCCATTCTGGCAGTGTGAGGTAGTACCTCATTGTTTTAATTTGCATCTTTGATGATAATTTTTTCATGTTTTTGGCCATCTGTATATCCTCTTTTTTTTAATCTTTAATGTTTAAAATTTTACAGATGTCTTCCCCTCCCCCCATTAACCCCTTTTAGCTTGCCCCCACCCCAGGCCTTTACTACATTATTGTCTGGATCCATGTTTATGTTCTCTTTAGAGAAGTGTCTATTTAGGTCCTTTGCCCATTTTTTATTTGGGTTGCTTATCTTCCTTTTGCTAAGTTGTATGACTTCTTTATATATTTTGGAAATTAACCTCTTATTAGATGTTTATCATTGGCAAATATGTTCTCCCATACAGTGGGATCTATTTTCATTTTGTTGGTGGTTTCTTTGCTGTGCAGAAGTTTTTTATTTTTTGTAGCCTCATTTCAGAAAACTACATGACACTGAAAAAAAGAAATAGAGGAAGATAAAAATAAATGGGAGACCATGCCGTGTTTATGGACTAGAAAAATGAACATTGTTAAAATGTCCATACTACCCAAGGCAATCTATAGATTCAACGCAATTCCTATTAAAATACCAATGGCATATTTCATAGATCTAGAACAAATTCTCTAAAAATTTATATGGAACCAAATAGAAGAACAAAGTAGGAGGGATCACAACATCAAACATCAAGTTATATTATAAAGCCATTATAATAAAAATAGCCTGGTACTGGCACAAGAACAGGCACATAGATTAATGGAACAGAACAGAGAATCCAGAAACTGACCCAAGCCGTTACACTCAATATTTGACAGAGGAGGCAAGAGCGTACAATGAAGTAAAAGCAGTCTAATAAATGGTATCGAGAAAATTGGACAGATACATGCAAAAATGAAACTAGACCACCGACTTATACCATACATAAGAATGAACTCAAAATGGATAAAAGACTTAAATGTAAGTTGTGAAACCTTAAAAAATCCTGGAAGAAACCATAGGCAGCAAAATCTCAGACATGTCTCATAGCATGTTTGCTGATACATTTCCCAGGGCAAGGGAAACAAAAGAAAAAATAAACAAATGGGACTACATAAAAACAAAAGGCTCTGGCCATTACTTTGATGGTGCTCAGAAACTGGTTTCTGATCCACCTTGATTGGTTCTGCTTTCCAAGTAACCTGATGGGACTAGAATTTCATCCCTCTTTCACCTGCTGTTATGTCTTGATTAATGCAATTGGGGCATGCTCAAATCACCCAAGTTTTGTTTTCTTTATGGTACAGCCATCTTTCATTGCCATTTTGTTAGTTTGGTGCAAAGTGAAAGGTTTATAAGGTAATGGTGAGAGGAAAATAGAGTAGAATTAGTGATAGAACAGACACATTTATGGGGCTATTCCACCCATTTTGTTTTTCTTGAGACTTTCATATTACAGGACATAGAGAAACTCATATCATCAAATCATCTCTAGTTCTCACACAGATGTGGAAATGTTGACAAATAACTTTAAAAGAAACATAAGTTAACAGCTTGAGTACTGAACTGTGGTTCATCCTTTTATGTTACTTGAGAAGCTATCCTATATAATAAAAGCATAATATGCAAATTGACTGTCCCTTCGGGATGCCTAAGCCATGCCCACAAGCCAGTCAGAGCTACTGTATGCAAATTAACCCAGCCAACATGGAGGCCGGCATTCAGGGAGCTGAGTAAACAGGCAGTTTCCATTGCAGCAGGAGTGAAACTGTTGTCGCCCACCTGGACTTCTCTCCACTCCAGGGAACAACGTATTTGCAACAAATATCTCAATCCTAGAAGACTCAGAAGCTGAAACAAACAGGAGGCTGGGCCTGACTTCTAAGGGAAACATTGTTTCATTATAGAAGCCAGAGCTGAAGCAGAGAGGAGGTTTCGCTAACTGCCTAGGCCCCGGCTTAAATGAACAGTGTATCAATTATAGAAGGTAAATAAACCCCAGAAACCTGCGTCCAGCCAGCCTTGCTGGGACATTGGGTCAGTGGGAGCTGTGGGCAACCTGAAAGCCTAAAAGCACCCCTCAGCCCATCACCAGGCTGGCCAGGCACCCCAGTAGGGACCCAAAACCTGAAGGGACTGTGGGCAGCCTGAAAGTGCCCCTCAGACCCGAACCCAGGCTTGCCACACCCCAATGAGGTGAGGGACCCCACTGGGGGGCTTGGCCAGTCTGCAAACAGCCATCAGCCCCTCACCCAGGCTGGCCAGGTACCCCAGTAGGGGCCCAAAACCTGAAGGGACTGTAGGCAGCCTGAAAACCTGAAAGTGCCCCTCAGCCCGTTACCCAGGCTGGCCACACCCCAATGGGGTAAGGAACCACACTGGGGGGCTTGGCCAGCCTGGAAATAGCCATCAGCCCCTCACCCAGGCTGGCCAGGTACCCGAGTAGGGACCCCAAACCTGAAGGGACTGTGGGCAGCCTGAAAGTCTGAAAACAGCCTTCAGACCCATACCCAGGCTGGCCACATCCCAATGGGGTGAGGGACCCCACTGGGGGGCTTGGCCAACCTGCAAACAGCCATGAGCCCCTCACCCAGGCTGGCCAGGCACCCCAGTAGGGACCCAAAACCTGAAGGGGCTCTGGGCAGCCTGAAAACGGCTCTCAGTCCATCACCCAGGCTAGCCACACCCCAATGGGGTGAGGATCCACACTGGCGGGCTTGGCCAGCCTGCAAACAGCCATCAGCCCCTCTCCCAGGCTGATCAGGCACACCAGCAGGTGGACATCCCCAGAGGGGTCCCAGACTGCAACAGGGCACAGGTTGGGCTGATGGACCTCCCAAGTGCACAAATTTTTGTGCACCGGGCCCCTAGTAGTTGCATAAAAGTCACAGTGCAATAAATGCAATAAAAATCATCTTTATCAAAATAACATTTGTTACCAAAGCATGAAAAATGAAACTGACAGTTACACATTCCTATCAAATCTTTTAAAAATTTTATGGATGTACTCAGAAAAAAAGGCCTTACATACTTGCAAATTCCATTTCAGCTATTCTAATTATATTTTCATATATGCTAGTTATAATTATTAACACTTTGTAATCGGGCATTTTCCCGCCAAATCGCGTACTTCTTTGTGTGGTAGCATTCGAAACACTTTCCTTTGTGCAGGGGTACATTACAAAACTTGCACATATACCGTGTTTCACTGCGTAGTTTATGAGCGGCACACACACGACAATGACATAAAACATTTTTATTTTTGCCGGTTCTAACTAGAGGTTCCTGTGTATGTTTCCTCATGTCCATTGACAGTCTCCCTGGTGGATCCGATTTTACTCGTTTCCCGCAAAAAAAATGTGTTAATAGTCCCTTTTGGGAAGATGAGTGATTCTTTCAATAGAACAATACAACAAAAAAAGATGTGTCATAGTATAAATGTCAAATTTTTCTGTATGAAAATTTAGCCAAGTGCACATTTAGTAAGTGGTATTATTTTGGATTGCTTTGATAAACTAAAGTATTAGAAAAATAAAAATAATGGAAATTAAGGCAAAGTTCCTACTCTAATAGCAGTTTGATGCCCCACATAAATACCCTCTTAACTTTCACTTGAGATTATTATAACTAGAGGCCCGGTGCACAAATTTGTGCACAGATGGGGTCTGGCTGGCCCACCCCAATGGGGCCCCATCGGGCCAGGCCAGCTGGGGGGAGGGCCCGCGGGTGGTGGGCTGGCTGGCCCTGCACCCAATCGAAGTGTTGGGGGCTGACCGGGGCCCGGATCAGGCTGGTTGGCTGTTGCAGTGCTTGTCATAGCCACCAGTCATTCTGACCATTCTGGTCATTCTGCCATTTTGATTGCTGGCCTTTTATCTATATAGATGTTAGTCAATCAGTGAATTCTTACAGAGGAAAATGAGTTATTGGGGTAGATAAATAAATGGACTTACAAAGTTTGCTTCCTGGCTTAAATAACTACCAATAACTGTGTTTTCCTAACCTTTTACTCAAAAATTATAATCTTTCCCCACTGTTTGCCTACAGTCTTCCTGATTCATTTAGATTTATAGATAGCTGTCAGGCACATACAGAAGCAAGCACTTGAAATGGTGATGAACTTTATGTCATTTTATTTGTTCAATCAGCATTTTCGAGCACCAGCCACGTGCAGAATCCCAGCCTCGCTGCTCTCATTACAAAGGTGAACACGAGGTTCCTGTCCTGATGTACTTTAAAGCTTTGCAGAAGAAACCATGCGTTTTATATCCCATTGCCCATATCAAAATATTTACAGGTTTTTATAAACTTTTTTATAGAATAAACTTAAATGTTTTTATAAACAATAACAATTTCCAGTGAATCAGACATGACATTTTATTATTTTTTAGTATTTTTAAATTAACTTTAATTTAATTTTGACTAAGTAATATTTTCACATGGCTCAAATTGATATTACATTTGATCTTAACCAAAAGGCCAAGAAGCAATCACATGGCTCAAATTGAGATTTTCAAAAGAAAGTACAGTGAAAAATCTCTCTCTTCCCCATGTCCTCCAAATAGCCAGTTTTTCCTCCCCAGGGAGTTGGGATGGAGAAAGCATATTGGTTAGGTTTAAACTCAGGTGCATATAAGAGAAAACTAAAATATTGACTTAAGAACTTCAAAGGCATCCGTGTGATGCTTGCACGGAAGTTCCATGTGTTATCAGGCACTCCTGTTGTTTTCATTTGCAGTTTTATAACTTTACTAGGTGCCCAGTGCACAAAAATTTGTGCACTCAGGGAGGTGTCGCTCAGCCCGGCCTATGCCTTCTCACAGTCTGGGACCCCTTGCGGGGTGTTTACCTGCTGGTTTAGGCCTGCTCCCTGGGAGATTGGGCCTAAGCTGGCAGTCAGACATCCCTCTGACACCCGGGAGCCCTCGGGAGATGTCCACTTGCTAGTGGGGAGCAGGCCTAAGCTATAGTTGGACATCCTTCGCATTGCTGAGGAGGCTGGAAATGCTCCCACCACCACCACTGTACTGGCAGCCATCAGCCTGGCTTGTGGCTGAGCAGAGCACCCCCTATGGGAGCACACTGACCACCAGAGGGCAGCTCCTGCATTGAGCATCTGCCCCCTGGTGGTCAGTGTATGTCATAGTGACCAGTCATTCCCAGCTGTTCTGCTGTTAGGGTCAATTTGCATATTACTCTTTTATTATATAGGATAGAGGCCTGGTACATGGGTTGGGGCCGGCTGGTTTTCCCTGAAGGGTGAGGAGCTGAGGACTGTTTTCTGGCTGTCTACACCCCCTTCAGGGTGGGGACTCCCTCTGGAATGCCTGGCCAGCCTGGGTGAGTGGCTGATGGCTGTTTGCAGGTTGTCCAAGCCCCCCAGCAGGGACCCTCACTTCATGAGGGTATAGCCATCCTGGGTGAGTGAGGGGCTGATGGCTATTTGCAGGCTGGCCACAGCCCCCACTGACCTAAACGCCCAGCGAGGCTGGCTGGAAGCAGGTATCTGGAGTTTATTTATCTTCTGTAATTAAAACTTTGTTGCCTTGAGCGGAGGCCACAGCTACCAGGGCAGGCGAGAAGCTTAGCTTCCTCCATCGCCGGGGCAACCAAGCCTCCTGCTTGCTCCAGCTCTATGGCTGCTGACTGCCATCTTGATTGGGTCATTTTGCATGTAGTCACTCTGATTGGCTGGTGGGTGTGGCTTGGGGTGTAGCCAAGTGACACCAATTTGCATGTTTCTCTTTTATTAGTGTAGATTAGAGCCAGTGCATGGATTCTTGCACTGGTGGGATCCCTCAACCTGGGCTGCACCCTGTCACAATCTAGGACCTCTCAGGGATGTAGTTGTGAGTGAAGCAGCAGGTGACTGGGGAGGAGCCTGGCCAGGCGCCACACCGCTCCCATTCATCCCAGCCCCACTGTGCCTGCCGACACTACTGCTTGGTAACGCTGCTTTGGAGGCGGGAGAGGCTCGTGCTGCCACAGCAGTGCTCCTGCTGTGGGAGCGCACTAACCACAAGGGGGCAGCACTTGCATTGAGTGCCTGCCCCCTGGTGGTCAGTGCATGTCATAGCAAAAGGTTGAATGGTTGACCAGTCATTTAGGGTTTTATATACAGACTAGGAGCCCAGTGCACAAAAATTTGTGCACTCAGGGTTGGGGGGGTCCCTCAGCCCGGCCTGTGCCCTCTTGCAGTCTAGGACCCCTTGGGGGATGTCCACCTGCTGGCATGCCTGGCCAGCCTGGGTGAGGGGCTGATGGCTGTTTGCAGGCTGGCCAACCCTCCCAGTGGGGACCCTCACCCCATGGGGGTGTGGGCAACCTGGGTGAGGGGCTTAGGCCTGTTTTCAGGCTGCCCACAGCTCCCATTGACCCAAGGTCCCAGTGATGCTGGCTGGAATTGGGTTTCTGGGGTTTATTTATCTTCTATAATTGAAACTTTGTTACCTTGAGTAGAGGCCTTGGCAGGCACCAGAAGCCTCCTGTTTGCTTCAGCTCTGTGGATTCTATAATTGAAACAATGTTGCTTGAGCAGAGGCCCGCCAGCCTAGTCAGGCAGTTGCAACAGAAGCCTCCTGCTTGTTCCAGCTCAATGGCTGCCAGCCTCCATCTTGGCTGTGTTAATTTGAATACAGCCGCTCTGATTGGCTGGTGGGTGTGGCTTAGGTGTCTCGGAGTGATGGTCAATTTGCATATTACTCTTTTATTAGATTAGTTAGATATTTGACAGTCAGCAGTTCAATCTCGTTCATATTGAATGTAGATTTTTTAAGCTGATAGCAGGTATATAGATAACCACATGTAGAGCTCATTTGGCCAGTCTTCATCCCATTGCATTTTCTGGGCAACCACACAGGGATATAGTATAGGACATCCCTATTCCTTCCGCCAGACAGCTTTGTTGAGGCTGGTATCAGTGTGCACATCTGGAATTTCCATCTCCTTCATGGTAACTCTTTAATCTCTCTAAGTGCCTGAGGGGCATGAAGCTCACTTCTTAAACCCCTCTCCAAAGACTTGTTTGTGAATGTTAATGCATTATTCTCTGTCCCCACCTCATTGCTGACATCCATTCTTCTCACCACCCTTCTTTGTGGGAGCCATTCTGCTGGACCCAGGTTGGAAAGAATGGATAGGAGGGTATGACTCCTTCTGTCCTTATACTTACCATCTTTATCCTTAGCTTCTAATCTGAAGGCTGCCTGCTGGTTCATTTGGCTACTAAAGCACCATTTGTCATTTCCAGGGAGAAGAAAAACTCAATGTGAGCCAGAAGGTATGGCTCTATAAATAAGGTTTTTCAACACCAGGAAGAGGATATATACTAGTAGACAGATATTAGACTTTACCTTTTGAATTTGGAAACTTGCTTATGGTGATCTCCTTTCTGCCTATATCATCTTTTTGTTTTAATATATTTTATTGATTTTTTACAGAGAGGAAGGGAGAGAGATAGACAGTTAGAAACATTGATGAGAGAGAAACATCAATCAGCTACCTCCTGCACATCCCCTGATGGGGATGTGCCCACAACCAAGGTACAGGCCCTGGACTGAAATCAAACCTGGGACCCTTCAGTCCGCAGGCCGAAGCTCTATCCACTGAGCCAAACCAGTTAGGGCTGCCTAGTATCATCTTAACAGGCATATCACATTAAGCTCATTTGTTAAGCACTTCACATTTAGTAGCTATGAGTAGGATTGGGTCATCTGTTTTATTTAGGCCAGTAGTAACACTTTGATATTTATAATTTGTAATGCTTCTCCTTGAATAAAACACTATTACTATTTCTGAAAATTTGACAGGATTATCAGTTGCTATTTATTTTCTTCTTGAGCTATTTAAATAGATTTCAGAACCAAAGGAACTTAGCTTTGTAATTATAAGAACGTTCCATAGCACCTTCTCTAAAGGTTTAGGACATTATTAGGGTAGTTTATGTTCTGTGATTTTTTTTTAAGGGAGGAAAGTTCTGTGAGTTTTTTCCTCACCACGGGCAGCATGGTGTCAAGAAGGTGACCAACAGCATAACCTTGGCCTTTAAGTCTACTTCCTCACAGTAAAATTGGAATAATAATTCCAATCTTGAGAAGCTGTTATGAGTCTGAAAATGAATTTATATAAAAGGACTTGGCTTAGCGCCTGGTATATACTATTGATTTCTCTTTTTATTGCTAAAAATCCATGTCCTGTGTTTAGTGCTCCATGGAGGTAATTAGAGATGAAAAGTTCACTATGATTAGTGACAAACAGGATTGTTTATTTTAATAAATGTCTTGAGGTTTACATGAATGACTGGGTTTCATGTCTATCTAGTAAGGACCCTCAAAGCTCAAAATTATACCTGCAAGTGATATGTTTCCTGTCTCCTCTAAGCTGATGCCATATCCAGAAGGCTTTTATCTTCATAACGTTTCTTTAGAACGCTCAAAAATAAAATGCTATAGAACAAAGGCATTAAGCAAATATTTAATCACCTACCATGTTTGGGGAGCTTTGATAAGCTGATAATGAGTGACTTCTTGAGGTAAATACTGAATAATTCTTTGAGGGAAGACAAAATTATGTGTTTTCATTAATATCTAGATAACAAATGATTATATTCTAAACTAGTGGCCTGGTGCATAGATTCATGCTCATTAAATGGGATTCTGGTGCAGGTGAACCAGATTCAGGGCCTACAGGGCCCTAGCAGCAAGTTAACCCATGGCTGATTCCATGAGGAATCATGGAATCAAGCTCCCTCCTCCCTCTACTCTGAGTCCAGGTTCAGATGAACCAGATTCGGGGCTGGCTGACAGGGCCCCAAAAGCAACCTACCCTACTAGTCAGAGGTCTGCCCCCTAGTGGTCATTGTGCATCATAGCTAACGGTTGAACAGTTGAATGGTCATTCATATATATCATTGGTCGGCTGCCTCCTGCATGACCCCTACTGGGGCCCGTTGCACAAAAATTTGTGCACTCAGGGGGGTGGTCCCTCAGTCTGGTCTGTACCCTCTCCAATCAGGGAACCCTCAGGGCTGCTGGCTCCTAACCGCTCACCTGCCTGCTGGCCTAATCCCCCTAACTGCTCTCCCCTGCTGGCTTGATCCTCCTAACTGCTGTCTGCCTGCCTCATAACCTGTAACTGCCTCTGTCTCAGCCCTGCCACCATGGCTTTGTCCGGAAGGTTGTCTGGAAGATGTTCAGTCTAATTAGCATATTAGCTTTTTATTAATATGTGTGTGTGTGTGTCTGTGTATGGTAAATGTTGGATGAATGGAAGAAAGCAAGATAGTCATAGATTACATGTGGATAGATATAGAGGGAAAAATAGGGTCTATTCTACTATAATAAGCGAAATTGATTTCAGTATTGCCCCTCATCATTTGTCTCCCTGCTTCCTTATAGTATTTGGGGGAGGGGGAGTTGGTTGGAGTTTTTATTTTTATTTTGAATGCATAGACTACTTATTGTTCACCAAAACAATTTTCTCATAAAATTGGGGTGTATATTACATGCTAGAAAATGGAATTGCATGTTCTTCATATTTCCAGCTAGCTTCCTGAGGTCCCCAGTAAGCCACCTCAAAAAATCAAAGAAAGTTGATTTCTTGATAAGTGAGATAATACACCTCTTGAGGCACTTCAATAAGTAATCTGTTGCTTGAAGTTGGAGCATGCTAACTTCAGTGAGTGAGGATGTGAGTGAGGTATTTTATTAGAGAAAAAAGGACAAGGAAAAGTAAATATTGAAAAAACTATTTTATCCCTGGCTGGTGAGGCTCAGTTGGTTGGAATGTCATCCCACACACCAAAAGGTGGTGGGTTCAATTCCTGGTCAAGACACACCTAGGTTGTGGGTTTGATTTCCCCATCGTTGCATGTGAAGAAGTAACAGATTGATGTTTCTCTCCCCCTCTCTCTCTCTCTCTCTCTCTCTCTCTCTCTCTCTCTCTCTCTCAATAAAAAAATGCTTCAAATCTTAAAATTTGTTTTCTACTAAGTAAAACTTATTTTCTATTTTTATTCAAGGTGCAACAATGTCATCAAAGACTTGGACTCTTTAACCTTACTGTTTGCTCTCTTTGACTGTTGTTCTTGGGCTTATTAACTCACAAAAGATAACGAGCATCACATCCACATACAGCCATGTCTAAAGGCATCTGGGTCTGGGGATGGGCTCTCCTCTTGAGTCTGTGTTTTCAGGAAGGGACATCTTTTTTTTTAAATATATTTTTATTGATTCAGAGAGAGAGAGATACATCAATGATGAGAGAGAATCATTGGTCGGCTGCCTCCTGCATGACCCCTACTGGGGATCAAGCCCACAACCCAGGCATGTGCCCTTGACCAGAACAGAACCCAGGACCCTTCAGTCCACAGGCCGATGCTCTATCCACTGAGCCAAACCAGGTAGTATGGGAAATCTTTTTCAGAAGTCTTTTAACAGAATTTTTAAAGACTTAATGGCTAAAATTAGGTTACATGACCATGTGGACGTCTGTCTCCACTATCAAAAAAGCCTCCCTAATGGCTCGTCCTTCTCCAAGGCTTAACCCACTTTAGTGCATCCACTGCCACCACGTTTTTCTACCCAGAACACAGAACTGATCAGATCGTTCCACTGCTTAACGATTGTTAGTGACTTCTCTTTGCATACAACATGGAGTCTACTCCCCACCTCTTCCCCATCCCAGATCCTTATCTACAGTACATGCACAATGTTAGCCCTCGGGAGGTGGGCTGGATTCTAGTTGGGTGTTCATTTATTTGAGAGAGAGAGAGAGAGAGAGAGAGAGAGACATCAATTAGCAGCCTCCCATATGCGCTCCAACGGAGGACTGAACTCCGCAACCTGCGTATGTGCCCTGACCTGGAATCGAACTTGTCATCCTCTGGTATACAGGACAATGCTCCACCCAGTGGAGCCACACTGGCCGGTGGCTGGATTACACTTCTATTAATTTTTAAATGCATTTCAGATCATATATTGAAGTTTTCTTTAGTTTAAAAAAAATCTTCAAGTTAACTGCAGATGATGTGTTATGTGAAGAAATAGTCAGCAGTATTTATTGCACATTTACTTACTGTACTTAGAATGTGGGATTAAAAATAAACAAACACAGTTTTGTCTTCAATAAGCCTATGGTCTAAAAACAAAGACTTTTTATGAATAAGTAATTGTTAATTGTAGTAAATTTCAAGAAAGTAGAGAGTGACAAAAGACCCAGTCACAACTGGGCCAATCTTACTCTGAAAGTGAGCTTCCCCAAAGAAGTGATGTTTTTAAGAGCTGAATAAATGCAAGCGAGTGCATGGGAGCCAGCTCTGTGGAGAATGGATTAGGAGAGGCAAGGCTAGAGTGGGTGCAGACCAGTTATGAGGAAGCTGCAGTGAGCATTCTGTCAGCTTGGGCCAGAACTGAAGCAGGGAAGAGAGACAACCTAGAACATAGTAAAGGATTGCATGTGGGGAATAAATATCTGACTCCAGAGAAATTAACTTGAGCAATTGGCTGAGACTCTTGTTTCCTGAGAAAAGGATCACTGCTTGCTTAGGGGAAAAGGAGCCAGAAAAGGTTTGAAAGAACATGTCAGCATCAGCCACTTGGAGAACTAGAACACTGTTCAGGACTTTGCCATTGCCCCGAGGGCACTGTGCCAGTCTTCCTTGTATTTGGGGGAGTGGGAGTTGAATGGAGTTATTTTTATTTTGGATGCATAGACTACGTATTTGTGTTCCTCTGTCTGTCACTACCTGCTTCTGTTGTAATTGCCAGCAAATACAGTGCTTTTACCATTTTGGCTTTTGTTCACACTGATTTTCTTGATCCAATGTTTCTAACCCATTGCCTTCTCTCTCATCATTGATTTTAGTGTTTCTTTAATATTTGTGCTCTTCTCTATATGTTTCATTGCCCCACAAGAGGAATTTACAAGGTGACTTAAATAAATTATGTATAGAATGCCTCACAGGTCAGCATCTCCTGTCCAGTGAGCTGTCACCATTACCATATGACCCCAAAATATTGCAGCTTTTATTTAATCTATTTATTCAACACAATTTTTTAGCATTAACTCTGTGTCAAATGATACACTAGACCATGGAAATAAAACATGCCTGTGGTTATTAAAACTTAGATCTAAGTTCTGGCTTTTTCATTTATCGAATATATGCACATAGGTCAAAAACTATTAAGTTCTCTATGCGTGGATTTCTTCATCTACAAAATAGATGCAACATACCTCAAGTTGTTCTGAGGATTAAATGAAAGGAATCAGTATATTCATATTTATAATTAGTGGTGGTGATAGAGGGCTAGTGGTGGTTATGGTGGTGGCTGTAAGAGAAATAGAAGGAATAGCTGAGGCAATGGGAAGAGTGTGGTGGGAATGGTAGAGTTTTGATCTTGTCAGTAGTAGGGGTGGTGATAGTAGGTTATATGCACCCAAAAACTGCCCTTGACCTCTTTGCTCAGAAGGGCTGTGGATAAGAAAGGCACTCACTTCAAGGACTGTCTAGTATAAAGGAGTTTTTAAATTTAGCTGGACTCTATTATTGGGAAACAAATCACTATACTCACTTAAACCTGGACTTTAGAGAGCATATTTTATGAGTTCAACATGAATTACTTTCACAGTTCAAGAACACTGACAAAGTGACTTAAAAGTGTACAAAAATTATCTAACTATTTCAGAGTCAGTTTAGGGGCGGAAAGTCTGTATTAAAGTGTAGAGAACAGTGTTCACGTGCATGGACTTTAACGAGCGAGCGGAGGCCTCGCTTCCTGGCCAGGGAGCATTAGCGTCACTCCGTTACATCCTCTGAGCTTTTTTGTCTCTTTGACAGGCAGACTGATTTCAAAGTATAGCATTGTTCTCTGTAATAAACTATGTTGTTTTAAAACTTTCAGACAGAATTCAGAGCTCAGTGTGAATATTCTCTTTGTTTAATTATTTTTGTTACTTTTTCATTTGAATAGCTTTGGTAAAAAAAAATGTCTTAGACAGAAAGAGGAGGGTAGTAAACAGGTTTGAGAAATTGAATATAATGATATATTGAATAGAAAAGGTAGCATTTTTTAAGCCCTTAGTTTATAGATTGTACACTATTCTTTATTATAAAGAGGTAATATGCAAATCAACCCTCATGCCCTCACTAGATGGCTGCCTATGACCAGGTCAGCAGGGGGGTTAGTGAGGGACGACCAAACAACTGAACAAGCAGGCTGCATGAGGTGACCCAGCCAGCAGGGGGTTAGTGAAGGACAACCAAATGACTGAACAAGCAGGCTGTGTGGAACTACCAAATGACTGAGCAGCAGGCTGCATGGGGTGGCCAGGCTGGCAAGGGCAGCAGTTGGGGGTGACCAGGCCGGTGGGGGTGGGGAGCAGTTAGGGGTGACCAGGCAGGTGAGTGATTAGGATCCAGTGGTTCAGGATTGTGAGAGGGATGTCCAGGATCGGGCCTAAACCAGCTGTCAGACATCCCCCAAGGGGTCCCAGATTGGAGAGGCTGCAGGCTGGGCTGAGGAGACCCTCCCCTGACCCGTGCACAAATTTCGTGCACCGAGCCTCTAGTTTTGATATATTACCTCACTCAGTAATCACAATAATCATGAAATGGAAGCCAATATTATCTTCATTTTATAGATAAACTAAAACTGAGAAGAGGTAAGGCTAGCATTCACAGCACGCATTTTAACCACATTTTTAATTGAGCAAGATCTCTATTATTTCTTTCTTAATTGTTTAGCAATAATTGGGTAAATAACAATTGAGTTCAAATTCAATACAAGTTATATTCTATGCATTTTTGAGAGTTGAATCATCATCTTATTAAGATTCCTAATCTCCCATATTTTAAATTGCATGCCTTTTTCACATTTGAGTTTGATTACCATTTGTTGTCAATTTTTAACTACCTTTAAATGTAGAAAATACAATTGAAATAACAATAACTATGTTCCTTTACCTGAAGTTTGTTATAAAAGGTTTTCAGATACATCATGGTATCTTTTTAATACAACTTTTCTCCCTTAATTGTCATCAATCTGTTAGTTTTCAGAAAGACCAACTTAATAAAAGTAAATCATGTTAAACTAGTGAGTCTATAAAATTATAGGATCACTTAGAAATAAAAGGTATTCATAAAAATATGAGAGTGTACAAAAGATATATGCCCACTTAAAAACTTTTTACAGGTATTGTTTGTTTTCACATGAGTATGTTCATTTATTCATATATTTTAATGAATTTTTATGTGCTTGAATATATATGCTATATAGAATATATGGTTATGGGAGATCAGATGATTTTTAAGTTTCTCTTTTCTATATCCTTCATACCTAATAATTAAGCAAAACCATACATGTCAATAAAGATGTTTTTAATAAATGTAGTTTTAAATAGTCTTTTGTTTTAATCCCGAAGAAGAGCAGTGTTTTTGTGTTTCTTTTTTTTGGGGGGGGGAGGGAGAAGAGGAGCGTGTAATAATGCATCTTCTCTAAAATATTCAGAAAATGCATTCCAAAAACAGGTCAGAGATATAAATATTGGAATTATTAGCAGGAAAGTTATATTTGAACAAAGACTGGAGTAGATTACTTTGGAAATAAGTGTGAACAGAAACAAGATAACAACGTTCAAGGACAGGCCCTGGGACTTGCTAACATTTAGGATTCAGGATGATGAGGAGACATGTCAGAACACTGAGAGGGAACATCAAGCAGCTTGCATCCTGGAGGCCGAGGAAGGCACTTTCAGGGAGGACAGAGGCAGCTGTGCCCAGAACTCCTTGAAGGTCAAGGAAGGTGAGAACTGAGAAATGACTATTGGGTTTATCAATGTGCACGTTACGGTGACCTTGAGAAGACACATATTTTGGGTGCAGTGGGTAGGACCATTATGTGATTGAAATGTATTCCAAATGGACTAAGAGAAATTAGAAACTGAGATTATACATAACTAGAGGCCTGATGCATGAATTTGTGCATGGGTGGGGTCCAGCAGGCCATGCCCCTGATCAGGGTGTGGGGGTGTTTGGGGGTGGAGCCAGCTGGGAGGAGGGGACATGGGAGGTTGGCTGGGCCCACTCCCAATCAATATGAGGGGTCTGTCTGGGGGAGGGGCCTCGGCGTTTGGTCAGCCGGCCCCACCCCCTGTTTGAACTCCCCATTGAGGGGACAATTTGCATATTAGCCTTTTATTATATAGGATGCTTTCAAGGAAGTTGGCTATAAAAGGAGAGAAATTGATTAGTAGTTTGAGTAAGAATTGGAGTCAAGGAAAAGGGCATTTTTTTGTTAAGATGAGAGAACTAGTAGCATGTTTTTTGCTAAAGAGAATAGTTTAATGACATATGGGAAATTGGTGATATTAGGAAAAGATAGTGGATCGCTGGAGCCTTGTCCTGGAATGAGAGGCTCTGAGGTCTGGAGGGCAAGTGGAGGAGCTGACCTTTCAGAGCTTAGACAGTTAGTTCATCAGTAGGAATGGGAGGGAAGACAGAGCGCCTGAACCTCACGTAGGTGAAGGATGCCGGTGAAGGGAGTTTGTGGAAGTTCTTGCCTCCATGATTTAGTAATTAATTTTATTTGCTTCTAGTTTATGAATTTTATAAAAAGTTTTTTGTACTGTACTTTTTATTTAAACCACCTTCACAGAAATATTAAACCTCGATATGAAATGTATCATCAGCTCTTCTAAGAAATACCAGATTTTCTACTTGAATCCCTTTGAACCCAATTGCTTTAGTATGTTCACCCAATCTTAACTTTCTAAAGCCTCATTCTGCAGTTTTCTTCCTGATATGTGGTGACTGTGAGGAGGTCCATTTTATCTCTGAGCTTTCACATGTAACTTGAGGAAGCCCTGTTCTCCACATATTTAACCAGTTTCTAAATTAACCAGGTGCCAGCACGTTGCATTTACTGTACCAAGTAATGATTACTGATTGCTGGTCAATCCATATTTTAATTGCTTTTCCCCTCAAGGTATTGTTCTTTTGCAGGAAAATTTTCAATGGTTCAATGTCTGAGACCAGGAACATTTTTAAATGTATTAAAACTAAAACTTGGAGCTTGGAAGAAACACATTTAACTGGCTTTACTACTAGGTTCTAACTAATCACTTCTTTCATGTAATATTATGACTTCATTTTGTGTTAAAGTCTGTTTTCTCAGACAGATGGATATAACTGTTTTCCAAAATTATTGCAACAATGACTGATAATATATAATCATAATTACTTCCTTGCATTTATATGTGTGTCAATTCTATTAACTCAAAATATTGCTATAAAAAATATGTGTGTTACTATTAAATATTAACATATTTTTGTTGGTAGTTTCAAATTGAAGAAATCAATTTCACTGTCTTTACTGTCTAAAATGCTAATATAACTAAATTATCAATAGTAATCTGAAAATGACTAACAGGAGAAAAAGGAGAAGGAAAAAAGGTGACCTCTCAGGGGCTACTTTATTTCTTGTTACTAACAGGTCTTTTACAGTTACATTTTATTTTATTCAGGCATCTAGATAACAAAAGAAATGGCCTCCTAAAGTGGTGGTTTATGGCTTATGGGTACTTTTGAGTATTTATCTTGGACCCTCTGAATGTTTGTAAATGAAGATATCACAACATTTTACAAAGTATATTAAGAAATATATTAGATTGACTTAATCACCATTATTTGCAGCCAACTTTTGATTTTGTAGTTTATATTTTATTTATGCTCTTAATGTTTCCTTTGTATTTCTTCCCTGTTTGACCTAGTAACTCCTTAACTGAAAATGGGAAAATATGGCTTTTCCCTTTACTGTTGTTGATTCTTATTTTATGTATTCTTAAGTTTAAGTTTGAGGGTCATTCTGGATTGAAAGCTGTGAAAAAATATAGACATTCATGTATCTTCTTAAGTGGATCACAACAGTATCTGAGGAAAACTTTGGTACATTATGAACTCAGTACAGTAATAGGGAACAGAACTCTTTGCTATTAATGTTAGTGAGGAAAGTGCTGCATTCTAAGCTGCGACATGCAAGCTTTGTGAAATCTAAATTTTGCTATAACAATTCCCAAGAACTTCTCTGTATTCTTAATAATCTAGTTTTTCTTCAACTCTCACCTTTCCGTGGGCATTGTATACTCTGAAAATTACTTCTCTAACCATAGGACTAAAATAATGAAACAGAATACTAACATACTTACTGCAACAATATTTCACGCAAAATTTTTTCAGTTTCCTGAACTTGCCCTCAGAGCCAGCTTACACACCACACAAGAAATGGAGTCCTGTTGACTTCAGCCTTCCCTCATTGATCGGAATTGATTTTATGAGTTTCTTTTTTAATCAAACATCACTCAAAGGGTCTCTGATTGTTTTCAAAAATTAAATCTTTCAATGGGAATTGTTTTATTTTTTGTTTGCAATTTGAAAGCAGAAATGCTGCGGGCCCTGAAGGCAGTTATAGAAAACAGGGCAGCTCGTCCTGAGCAGAGTCAGGAGGCAGCAAGGGAGTAAGAGAGTAACTTCCCACAGAAGCTTTTCAAGGGGTTGTTATTAGTTAGGATCCTCAAATGTTGAAATCTATTGTTGTTCTCTTGTCATGAGGCAGGAAAGTATTTTTTCACATCTGTTTTTTACTACTCTGTGTTTTGGGGATAGGGAATATGTTGTATTCATTTTTTGAATGCCCAATTCTTAAGATACTCTTTAGCACATATAAAGGAGTCAGTAAATGGTGGTTAAATATATACTTCTTAAGTAAACAAATCAGTTTACCTTTACTTAAGAACCACTTTTATTTAGTGGTATTTTTCTTACCAAAGCGTTGGTTATAAATTTATTTTTTTATTCTTTTCACATTTTTTGAGAACTAAGTGTGCAGATATGAAAAAAATAAACAAATCCCCTAGACTTCCTGAAGGATACATTTTACTGAAGAAAGAAGATGATAAACTAAGTGAATAAGAAGCTGTGAGAGCATGCAGCAAGAGCCCTGCACAAGCTCTGGCGCGCTGAGTTGTTCTGAGTGGCTGTGAGTCCAGGTATTCTTCTAAATTATCCTATCTGACTACGCCAGAGCTGGTTCTTCTCGAACCCTGCCCACTGTAGGAGCTGCTGGGAACTTAGTCCAAGTTCCTCCTTTATCCCCTGCTCACTAGTAACAGATGTTGGGTCCAAGCCCCTCTGCCTGGGACTGGACCTCCTAGGACACCGGATCTTCTATGCAGAAGACATGAGAGGTTGTGGGTGTATAAAAATGAGTCTTGATTACAGAAGCCAGTGGCCACACAGCCATCAGACAAGAACAGTCCTCACAGCAAAGTGCATACAGGCAGGCAGCCGGACACCAGTTGGTGAACATGTATCTTTCCCATAAAGCAGCATCAGTCTCTGTACCCACAACGGTTATCTGAGCAACCACATGCTGCTTCCTAGACTCACCACCTCACATCGTAGTGGTACCTGAGTCTCAGGCTCAGCAGCTTCACCTGACTCCCCTGCCCTGCTGTTCTCTCTCTAGCAGCTATCTTCATACTCCATCCTCAACCGACTCCAGCCTACTCCAGCCCACTAGCTGGTCAGTAACCTACTTTTATACCATTTAGAAAAGAAGGCTTTGTGCCAATAGTTATATCAGTCATATTGGCTACTGCAGGGCACAGTGTACCCTTGAACTGCTCATGGTATCTTGGCCTGATTAAGATTCCCAGGCTCAGAGTCCTTGAACATCCCATTTAGGCACATGCCCAGAGCAGCCTTTGGTCATTCTGGTGTATTGATAACAAGGCCTCTGTGACTGTCCAGGGATCTGACATGGTTCCCACAGATGTGGGACGTGTTCCATCAGAAATAACAAAGCAATCTTGTGCTTCTGAGTTGGAGTGGAGCTGGTGACAGATCGACGTCCCTGCCTGCAGAAACTAGATTGCCAGTTAAAACACACAGCCAAGAGCTATGGAACAACGGTCATCCCCAGGAAGTGGCATTTTTGAGAGAAGTCTGTCTGTCACTGATTCCTACAGCTGCGAGGTGTGCCTTCACCTGGGTGATACACCTGCAGCTGCTAAGACTGGAGGCTGAGGGTAAAACCAGCCAAGTTTGGGCAGTTATGTGGGGCTAGAGAGGCAGAACGGGAGACTGGCAGGGTCTCAGCACAGAGGCTTTTTCCCCTGGATGGTGTTTACTGTGTTGTGAAGCTGTGGGCGATGAGGAGTTGACAAGACTAAAAGTCTAAGCAGAGAACACTTTGTTGAGGAAATAACTTGCCAGGCAATCACTGGGGGAAATCAGAGTACTAGGTGTAGTGGTTAATAATGCAGATTTTTTCCAATAGAAAAAATCCATGGAGTTACACATATGTTGATATATATGTGATTTGGTGTGTATGCTATTTTGTTGTATTGACAACAAGCTTCAAAACTTCATATATCAAATGTTCTGAAAGTGTTAATATCATAGATATTTTTACGCTTAAAAGTGTCAGATTTAGTACCAAAAAAAAAAAAAAAGAGCATTTGCAGAAAGTTTTAATTCATTACTTAATTTTGAAGTGCTGCTGAAAGCCTCAGGAAACTTATGGTGAACATGCTCCATCTCAAGATACTTGTGAATTCCGGTTTAAACACTTTAAAAGTGATGATTTCGATGTGAAAGACAAAGAACACCCAGGTCAACTGAAAAAGTTTGAAGACCAACAGTTACAAGCATTATTGGATGAAGATGCCTGTCAAACTCAAAAACAACTTGCAGGAAGATTAAATGCTGCTCAGCAAACAATTTCCAATCATTTACAAGCAATGGGAAAGATTTTAAAGGAAGGAAAATGGGTGCCACATCAACTGAACAAAAGACAAATGGAAAACCGAAAAGCCATCAGTAAAATGTTGCTTCAACGGCACGAAAGAAAGTCTTTTTTGCATTGAATTGTGACTGGCGATGAAAAGTAGATTTCTTTTGAGAATCCCAAATGCACAAAATCATGGCTGATCCAGGTCAACCATCAACATCAACTGCAAGGCCAAATCGCTTTGGAAAGAAGACAATGCTCTGTGTTTGGTGGGATCAGGAAGATGTGGTATATTGTGAGCTTCTAAACCAGGTGAAACTGTTAATACTGATCACTATCGACAACAAATAATCAATTTGAACCACACTTTGATCGTGAATCGACCAAAATGTGCCAGAAGACACGGCAAAGTAATTTTGCTTCATGATGATGCACCAACACACATTTAAAAACCAGTTAAAGACACATTTAAAGATCTTGCCTGGGAAGTATTAACCCACCCGCTGTACTCACCAGACCTTGCTCCTTCAGATTACCACTTGTTCTGATTGATGGCACACGCACTTTCTGAGCAGCACTTCAAAACGTACAAAAAATTGGAAAATTGGGTCTCTGAATGGTTTGCCTCAAAAAAAGAAAAGTTCTATTGGGACGGTATCCACAAATTATCTGAAAGAGGGGGGAAATGTGTAGCTAGTGATGGACATTCCTTTAAATAAAGTACTTTTGATGTTTCTCTTGAAATTATCATGTTTTCTTTTATTACAAAATCCAAATGATTAACTGGTACACCTAGTAGTCAGACTCTTTCTAAAAGTGCAACTTAGCTCAGGGTCAGCTTAGTACCTGCTAATAATAGTACTCACCCTTCCTAGGAGAGGAAAGTGTGAACGTTTAATATTATCTAAGGCATCCTATATTTTTGGTGTGTTTTTTTGTCTTATTTTTTTTTATTTTAGTGTATACATAATGTCCACATTTCATGAAAACATTTCTAGGACATATAAACACACACACAGACACACACACACACACACACACATGAAATGGATACCAGACATTAAGAGTTATAGGACAGGGACTTGAGATTAAAATTTTCAAGAAAATAAAGAAAAAGAAAAATAACAATGAGAAGATGGAGTGTTTTACTGGAGAAATTAGAAGTTATAAAAAAAGAATCAAATGGAAAATTTAGAATTGAAAAATAAAAATATGAAATTAAATTGATAGATAAAATCTCAATTTAGAAAAACAGAAAACAGGATTGATGAACTGGAAAAATATGTCCAATCAGAAGCACTGAGAGAGGAAAAAAAGAAACCAAACAGACATGAGATACCGTAAAAGGTTTCTGAGTGCTGTCTGGTAGACATATGATGGCAGGACACATAGAGAAGTTAAATATTTGAAATTAAATTTAATAATTTTATTTAACTCAATGTATTCAAAGTCATTAATGTGACAATATTATTTATTGGATACTTTTCTTTCTTTTATTCGTATAAAGTCTTTTAAATCATTGTGTGTTTTCCAATTCACCATATCTTTATATGACTCCATTTAAAGTGATCCTTAGTCAGGTGGCCATGGCTACCGTATTGGCAGCTCCATTTCACACATATGTAATGGAATCCAAGAAGGAAGAGAGGAACGGAAACACAGAATGCTACAAATAGGTGGTGGGGCATGAGGAGGTGCACAGTTGTAAATAAAGAAGTGACGGAAGGCCTGACCACAAGACAGCATTTGAGGATAGACATGAAGGAGATGGCAGTGAGTATGTGAGCCTTGCAGATAGTTGAGGGAAGAAGGTTGAAGACAGAGTCCTGAGGCAGGTATTTTTTTTTCCATTAAATTTATTGTGGTGATACTTAATAAGATTATATAGGTTTCAAGTGTACATTTCTATGATACATAATCTGTATTTTGTATTATGTGCCTATTACCCAACTCAAATCATCCATTACCATATATTTGGCCCCCTTTAACCTTTACTACCTCCCTACCCACTTCCCTCTGATAACCACCATCCTGTTGTCTGTCTATGAGTTTCAGTTTTATATCCCACATATGAGTGAAATCATATGGTTCTTAGCTGGTTTTGGTTTTGACTGACTTATTTCGCTTAGCATAATATTCTCAAGGTCTGTCCATGTTTTCCCAAATGGCAATACTTTGACTTTCTTTTGGCTGAGTGGTAGTCATTGTATATACTTCTTGAAATTTATTTAGAAATAAAGAATATCCTATCTAATAAAAGAGTAATATGCAAATTAACCATCACTCCGTCACAAAGATGGCAGCACCCATAGCCACAAGATGGCAGCGCCCAGTCCTCTCAGCCCCGCCGGAATCCCCCAGTCCTGGGGGGGCGGCCACTGAGAGCAGGCAGCGTGAGTGGTCTGGCAGAATGCTTGCTTCGTTGCTGTGGTGACAAGGCAAGTGTTCCATCCTGGCCACAGAGGACCTCTGGGCAACGGGCATGGATCAGCTGGGGGTGGGGGGAATGCTTGCATCACTGCCCCGGCAATGAGGTAAGCGTTGTGAGCCTGGCCACGGAGGACCTCTGGCCAGGCTCGGTGTGTGGAACGCTTGCATCATTGCAGGCCGGGCTGATGGCCGCCCCCCCACCACCACCACCATGCACAAATTTCATGCACCAGGCCTCTAGTATCTATATATTTTCATATTTTGTATATTCACTTCCTATTAGGAAGAAAACCTTCAGGGCTTAACAACTAGCTTTAGTTTTACTACTGTTGTTAATTTAAAAAAACACACATAAAAACAATGTTCTAAGAGTGAAGTGGTGTCCTGCCTTGTTATAAATGTGCCACTAAATATGTAGTGTGAAGAGCCAGGGAAGGGGCGGGTGTGTTTTGAGGTTGGTTTTCAGCCTCTCGAGTATGATCACGCTCTATTGACATACCTTTTTTTAAACAACAGCTTTTCCACATCTAGCAAGAAAACCAATGCAGTCATTCATTTTCAAATATCTTACATTTTGTTTTCTGCTTCAAAGATTTAAAATAACCACAATTAATGAATTAAGCATGGATTTTTAAAAATATATACTATAAATAGTTCATCCTTTAGTGTATTGTGTTAGGTGACAGGAAGCTATCTAGTTAGAAGGATAAGGCATCTTCTCATCTGACAAATGAAGATTTTTAAAGCTAAGAATGCCTGAAGGTTATATATTGTCTTTCTTCTTCAAGGTATGTAAAAATGTAACTGCTATAGCCAAAAGAGAAAATAAATATGAGTCTTCATTTTCTAAGATTAGATGAAAGGATTAATTATGGTAAAAGATCTTAGGAAAGGAAAACAAGCAGTTATAAGAAAAGGTTGAAAAGTTTAAGGGCTAGGTTTCTTCAGAGATTGATATTAGCTCTAGGCTTACTTAACACTTTTACAAATAACCTGGAGAAGGCCAGAACTTGCTCAAATATCAGGATTTAGAGGATGCAAAGCTTTCTAGTAGAAAAGAGTCAATAAATTGGTGAGTGTCCTCAGGAAAGATGCATGCAGCTCTGTGGTGGGCAGTTGAGTGTTGAAATGGGCAAATGCAATGACATATTGCTGGTGTATTTGAAAATCGTGTGTGTGTGTGTGTGTGTGTGTGTGTGTGTGTGTTCAAATAAGTGATTTTCCTGTTTTTGAAGGGTACCTGGTTTCTTTCAAAATCTGATTAAAATTATAAAACTTTCCCTAGGGTAAAGCTTATAATCCCCACAATAAGAAATAATATTTCAAGGTAGTGGTCTTGAATTAGCTTCTAAAAATTCAGAAATAATTTTCCTTAATCCACTTATTCAGTGAGTGAACAGTTATAAACTTGGTCCTATATTAAGTACTGAAAACACATAGAGACCAAGACAAACTTGGCCTCACCCGCGTTACAATTTGGGGAGTAAGGTAGCTAACCAAGCATTTGTGCTGTAATGGGATAACTGTCCACCCTCAAGCTACCGTGCTGCGGAAGACTGGAGGACACCTAATTCAGACTGTGGGGAGATGGGGATTTCAGAGATGACTCTGAGGACAATCTAATTGTTGCCTTTGGTGGTTACCTTCAGTCAAAATTTTACCCAAAAAAAGTCCAGACACAAAACTTCACTATATGTCTATTGCAAACATTTAGTATCATAGATCTGATAAATTAATAAGTACAATGGAATGAAGCAACTGATAAAAACAGAAGGATAAGAACATTTTTCAAAGGTATGCTTTTTTTTTTTACTAGAAAACAAAAGCTGAGAGAGCAATATAAGATAGACATGTATATATGTATACATACGAGGACACATAAATATAAATATATTTTTAACAGAGAATCAATATTATATTAAAAGACTTACCAAATCCAATATTAGAATAGCAGATATATATTCTTGAAACTTGGTTTAGGTAATTTCCTTTACTAAGAAATAAATTTCTGTACTCATTATCCTCAAGATGGTGCTAGAAGGAAATATTAATGGAAATTAAGGTTTTTACAAATTTTAGGATGACATAAGTACTAAGATAATCAGTTTCACATTTAAAATGGATTTAACCAGGATAACCACACAATCTTTATTACTTAGGATGATGAAGACTTACCGTAACATCATACAAACCCTGGAATCTCATTGACTTACTCAGTAGAGGGGTTTTTCTCTCCCACATAAGGTCTAGTGTGGGACAGTCAGCCTCTCACCAGCATGTAGCTACAACCTCTGCAAGACCAGTCCCTGCTGAAGAAAAGAGGGATGGAGGAGACATTTTTGTCTCTTAACTGCCTCATCCCAACTCTGACATCAACTCGCACTGAGGCCAGAGCTACTCATATTGGCTCCAACCTAATTGCAGAGCAGTCTGAGAAAATGTAGGAAACCACATGGAATATTTGGTGAGCACTGTGTCTGCCTCACCCTCCAGCATCACATTCTTTGGGGGTACTTGTCAGCAAAAATATTGTGTGGCCTAACAGGAGTTTGTGTGTGCCTATGTGTGCGCTCTTTTCCAGGGTTCTCCCCCATCTCCCACCACAGAAATATCTGGCTACTGTCACAAAGATTTCTGGCTGAGTGATTGCTGGATAAAGTAGAGAGATGTGCTATAATTAGAATTGCTATTTTCTCACCTGTCCTTCTGGAGGATAGAAATAATGAGCTAACTGGGAAATGGTGATACCACTACACAAAATAGGGAATGTAAGGAAGAAGAGCAGGTTTTTCTTTCTAGGAGAAAATTAGTCTGCATTTAGACATCAGCAAGTAGAAGAGGGAGATGGAGGGGCGGGGGGAGAAGGAGGAGAAGGAAGAGGAAAGAAGAAGGCAGCAACATTCTATAGACAGATAGAAACTGGTGTGCAGCTGAGAAAAGGGTTTAGTATAGAGGTGTAATATTTGCAGCCAAAGCCTAGGGTTGAAGCCATAGAGATGGGTGAGCTCTTTAGAGGAAGGTGCCTACTTTAAGGTTGACCCGATAGTGTGTGAGCTTAGAGGAGGAAGAGGGTTACAGGGTAAACGAAGCAAAGGAACAGTATGTCTCTAGGAGTAGCAAAGATATACCAAGAAGTTTGGAAGAAAAACGAAGGGAAAAATAGCTCTTTCCACCATTTTAGAGATTAGAAAATCCTACTGAGGCCATCATTCTAATTCTGCTCCGACCGCCTGAGCCAGTTCACTGACTACAGCCTTTTCCCAGGGGGCTCTGCTTCCAAACATCAAACTGTTCACAGCCCCTGAGCTGTAAGGAAGTCCTGGAGGAAATCCAGCTACAAATTAAGATGGAGTGAAGGACTGAAGTCACTTTCTAAGAAAAACCTGTAATTAAGACGAGTCTCTGTATAACAGCATTTTTTAAACAAGTAGGACACCAGGCAATAAATTAGAAAGTCAATATTGAAATGATTGCTATTGAATGGACATCTCATGTTTTTCCTGGATCTCTAGGAAAAGGAATCCAGTTCCATCCTCTCTGATGATCATGGGAACTGCCTCTTCACTGCCCTCTTTGCTCCACCCTGTCCTCTTCTTGTCTGCTCTGAATGTGGCAGCAGGGTGGGTAAGTTTGCTCAAGTGTAGGTCAGAGTAGATTATGCTTCTTCTCAAAACCATCCAGGGGGATAAGAGCTCAACAGAGTCAAACCATCTGTGCATCTCAGATCTCTGACCTATTTCTGCAGCTCCTGCCCTGGCTTACTCCTCTCCAGCTGTCCCAGGTACCTCACTATTCCTAGAACACACTAGCGTCTCCTTGCTGTTTCTTCTTCCTGGAACATTTTCCTTCCAAAATGTAGGCATGCTCACTCCATGTATTCCTACAGATCTCTCGGCTCCATTTTCACTTTATCGGAGAGGCTTATTCTGTATTCCGACCATCCTTTGTTAAAATAGCAACCACACCCTCAGTTCATTACCCTGCCTCTTTTCTCCAATATTCTGACCGCCCTCTGACATGTGATGTGTTTACTTATTTATTTCTTGTGAGGGGCCTCCTGCCTTACCCCCTGGAAGCTAGCTCCAAGGGGCCAGGGACCTCACCAACTATGCTGTGGGCTCTTCCGAGAACAGAGCTCAACCCATAATAGGAGTTCAGTGACTCATTGTTGAACAACTGCATGTAAAAGATGATCCTTTGCAGTCACCTATATTTTATTTTTAATAAGAATATTTTAATATAAAAAAAGAATACATAATTTTCATTTTGAATTTGTATAAATTTAGCTTCAGGAATTATTTATATTTCATTTTGCCTCAGTGAACACTCGCCAGTAGCTGTGGGGAACCACTATACCATGCCATCCTAATTCTCTTAGCTCTATTAATCCTCGCCTTGTAGTACTTATGTTATCGTAGGAAATAAACCACTTCCAGCTGATTTATGAAATAAGAATATTGCTTACTTCCTGTGCTTTAAGAAGGCAGGAATATGATTTATTATGCTATTTCTTTTGTCAAGATATGCAATTACAATACTTTTTCATGCACTAATTTACCAACACTTGTTTTTTTGCACATTTGCTCCACATGTTTATACAGCAGAGATTTTTAAAAGATGGATGAAAGAAATACTTGCTAGTGCTTTGTTACCTTTAATGTCATTAAATATTATTTTCATATTCAAGTTGCTTCAGCAACTGCTGTGTTCTGAAGTTCTGATTTCCAGATATAGCAGGTTGTCATATAAGGTTTATTTTTAATTCTTTTGTTTTCTTCCTTTGTATTTGTTTTGAGGCAGTAAAATAGTTTTGTGTTTCTTCATTAGAAAAAACATCATTTTAAGTTATTTTAAGTCTTTGAAAAGACCAATTTACCACAGGGAATCGGAGATAGCAGACGGGAAAAGACTTTAAAACTCCACATTAAGCTCAGAGTGAAATTGTAATCAGACAACCAATTATTCAATTTTCTTAACCATGCACTTTATAAATGTCAGTGCAATAATTTGTCACAGGGAGAAAAATAATAAGAGCATGAAATATATTGATAGGTATAAAAAGGACATCTTTGAAAGGACGTTGCCACTATTTCAGTAGTTATAAAATAATTATTCTTTGGTTTATGCACATTTGGGCATATGTATTGATTGAACTTTCCTGAGTGATTAATTTTTGCCAGAACATAACAGAGGTGTGTGTTTTTTTTTCTCTTTGACTGCCAGAATTTAAAGTATTAGCAAGAGAGAGAAAAGCCAGGAGGATTATTTCCTACAAACAAAATTTTATAAGAAGCAACCATTATTTGCAAGCACAATTAAATCTTAGAATGAAAGCTTAATTATTCACTGTTTCTAACCCCTTTCTTGGAAAAATAAACCATTAGCACAATAAGCAAGTAGTGGATAATTAGTTAGATGACTTTAAAGTTGTTTTTAAACATCATGAACATGAGTTGTTTTTTTGCTTTTATCAATAGCTGGTCTTTATTCATAGCTTGTGTAGGTGTAAAAACCAGCTTACAGTCCTTGCATTCCAAGTTGCTCCAAGTATCGAACATGTCACATCCACTGAAGGGAGGAATGATTCGTAGATCTGTCACACATTTACAGTCATACATGTGTCACAGCCAAAGAGGCAACACAGTCTCCTGGCAGCTATGGGTTACTAATGGCTGTTCACATGTTGTCTGTTGGCAGTGATATTTAAATAAAATATACCAGTATATGACATATATAATACATAAGAATAATTATAACAGGTTGCTACAAGAGCCTCAATTCCTTCTTTGAAAACCCCTACTGTCTTACCTATATTATTGTCAGCATGTGGAGTGGAGTGTGTAGAGCATCTGGAGAAGGTACTATTTATTAATATTTCATATTGATGGTCTGAGTTTTTATCACTACCTTTAGGTTATATAGCCCTCAATATACCACTTGCTGGTCAAGTTCCTAGTCAAGTTAAATGATTCAGAGGTTTGGAATGAGAGAAACCACATGTCTTGGGAATGTGATTCCTTAATTCTTCTGAAATACAATTCAAAGTTGATTTTGTAAGTAACAAGGATAGAGTTATAAGTTTACTTCGACTTACTTTCTGAAAGCAAATCAAATACATCTCAATTAATAAAATGAGAAGATGTTTTTGGTTTCTTTATTAATCATTTACATAAAATTAGGAGCCCACTTACCACATGCAAATAGAGAAAGCACATAGCACTGCAGAAAATCCGTTCAGGGTAACAGGGTTACTGCATCACAGCTGCTCTGTATCAGGAAAGCACTCCTAACAGTGCATCAATTTTCACAGCCATTTAGTAGATTAGAAAGCAATTGTAAATAGCGTAAAACCCACATTAACTCCTGTCAACATCCTGCCTTTTGCTCAGTTATGGATTTGTTTGAAATAACTGTGAGATCTAAAATGATTGCATCGCCATCCCATATTGTGCTATAAATATGAATGAACCCGTTGTAATGGGATGCATGGCACTCTATGACAGGCGTTTGTCCTCCCATCATGGTAGCAGGCTCGTGACATCTGGAATCATGGCACTGCCTCTAAGAAATAACTCCACATGACTTCAAGTATAAATTGTATCAACTGACAGGTGTTCAAATTGCCCTAAATTTTATATTCTAAAATTTCATTATTAATAGCCACCTGTTGTTTAAATTCAAAAATCAATCCAGATGATATGAAACCCATTAAGCTATTTCTAAAAAGGATTGTTAATTTAAATAATATATCATTTTGATTTTTAGTAGACTATCTTGATATATCTCCGTCCAAAGGTGTAAGGTCAAGTGACCATCTCATCCGAATGGAAACCAGTGAAGGGAGGGATTGGACCACTTACACTAGGAATTATTTTGAATGGCTGACAGGAGCTGCAGCCTTGCCTTTCAAGCCTCCTCAGTAAGGATGTCATCTTCTGTTTGGAAGATGAGGCTGTATATTTTAGTTTCTGATGTTGCTTGGTTTTTAATGCTAACCATATTGTGAGGTTTCAATGGTAGAACAAAGAATTTCTTTTAAAGATTTTTTTTTCATATTATTAGATTAGCAGGAAGGGTACCAGTGCATATCTTTTTAATTGCTTGATTCAGCTTGACTTGTCATTCTTTTTTAGATAAGGGTCATTTTATTCCACTACTTAATGTCCTTTTGTTGGAACACTTCCTATTCTGGTTAAAAATGTCAGGCTAACTTCTAAAGTCCCTCTCTAGTCTTCAGAAGACTAAGTGCACATTTCAGTGTCAAAACCGTGCCTCCAACTGGGTTGTGTATGGACAATTCATTTATTAGCAGATAATTTACCTGATTGTTGACTTCTCTTCTTTGTCCGGAACTTTGCTGCTGTTATAGTTTTGTGATGCTTAGGAGCAGGGGCAAATGGCCTGTTGATGGAACTATCTGTTTAGTGACTTTTACATGTGGAGTGCTGGACTTTGTGCTGTACACACATTTTACTATCTCACTTAATACGGTCTCCCTTCAACTTGTAAATATTTGAAGAGGGAAATCACCTGGATGTATCACAGGAGCGGTCACTTTTGAAAACACCACTTACTTGGGAAAGCAAGTTCCAGGGCAGAGAATGTAGGTTTAGAATTATTCCATCTGGATTTACTCATTCCTGCTCTAACCATCACCCAAGTGTCAGTATCAGAGATGAGAAATCATCATGGTGCAGTTCTCTCAGGGAAGACATTTATGCTTGTCTTCAAATAAGTATCAGCTACACCCAGGAATAGTTACTCTCACTCCTTTTCCCTCTAAAGGGGATGCTTAATGGGACCGGCCACGGTATGTCTATGGGAAGCCTGGGTTTCAAGTCGAGACAAGTACAATGAAGCTAAACTAGTAACCTACAAAATGTGTACACCGGAATCTGTGGCAGTGGTTCAAAGTTAAAAAGATGATTAGTGTGCTATATTTATCAACTATGGCACTTTATGATGCTCATGGAAATATTCGTGGTAAATTATTCAATCAAATACATTTTACATGAAGCTTTTACTAACAAGTTAAAAATTATTTTCAACTACATTCAGTCAGTCAGACAGATTTTGTTCTCCAGGTGGTTATGTGTTCTTTGCTTCATAACCTGTTTGGCAGCACTCTTGGAACCTGTGAATATTCATATTTCAGGGCCCTTTCAATAATTAAGAAATCCACATTCAGTACTAGACATTGCAAATATCTAAACTTTATTTCATTCTAGAACTATAACATGTTGTTACTCTGTTTTTGTTTCTACTAACATTTTCCCAACAATCAAGAACAAAGCAAATATTCACTAAAGTCTTATGTTCACCTAGAAGGTGTATTTTTCTTTTTTTAAGATATTTTATTGGCTTTTTACAGAGAAGAAGGAGAGGAATAGAGAGTTAGAAACATCGATGAGAGAGAAACATCGATCACCTTCCTCTTGTACACCCCACACTGGGAATGTGCCTGCAACCAAGCTACATGCCCTTGACCAGAATCGAACCTGGGACCCTTCAGTCCACAGGCTGACCCTCTATCCACTGAGCCAAACCGGTTAGGGCAAGAAGGTGTATTTTTCTTTATGATGAAGTTAGCATGTGTACTAAACAGAATATTTTATAATTTATTCCATGAACTATGTCCTTGAAAATTCACTTTTGGCATTACTTTTAAAATGAGGATTATAAAGATCTTTTAAAACTCAGAGTAGAAAGTATGATTTCCAATATAAATTAAGACTTCAAATTCATCATTCATGTAAGAAACTCAAATTTGTCATGTAACTTTGTACAATTTTCACTATTTTGAAGTTCTCACATGCCTCATGAATTTTATACAAGCTTTGTTATTTTTTTCTAAATTAAGGTAGTATGCTATCTTCTGCAATTTGTTTTCATGTTATATTGCAATACTAGGGTTCTGTATAGTCTATGATACCACTTTACTCCATAAAGACTATCAAAAGAACATTTGCTTTCATTATTTTTGTAAATAAGAGAGAAAGATTTGCATTGATAAAACTCTTTTAATTCTTTGGACTAATGGCATATTCTTTTTAAAAACTGAGTTATATAACAAGGATCATCAGAGAGATGCATATCTGGTCAGACCATGCATATCTGGTCAGGCCTAATATCTTTTAGTGCCTTTCCTGGGCTCCTGGATAAACTTTCACTCTTCTTCAGTCTCAGTCAAGTCTCTTCCTTTGGTCACTGCATTCCAACCACAGAGCCTTCCACCCAGGGCTTCATGCTGTTCCCTCTGCCTGGGAAGCTATTCTCCCACCAAAGCTGTGTTGCTGTAATAGCTCTTTATCTCTCTGTTTTCAAATGTTATTTTCTCATAGAAGCTTTTCTACAGCTCTCTTTCCTCTAAACTTTAAATCAGTTCCCCCGTTATACTTCATAATTGCATCCTTTACTTTTCCTTCATTGCATTTACAAGTTATAATTACATATTTGTTTGATTATTTGTTTAATGCCTGCTTCTCTCAATAGTGTGTAACTTGTATGACTAAAGAAGGAGTTGGAGTTAGAGGAAAGACAGTTTTATTTTAATCAGTTTTTTAAATTTTTTACAGGTAAATTCATCCAAAACAATTCCCAGAGAGTAACAGAGAGCTTGAAAACCGGGAAATCAAGGCAAGGCTATGGTGTGTGATGCAGAGGTGCGTGGACTGATTTCCACAAGCCTCACAGAGCAGAAGGGTGGTGATGGGGGGAGGTAGGTGGTACATGGACAGAGTGTACCCTCACACTTCATCTAGGGCATGTTTTCTAACATCTCTGGGCCTCGGTTCTATTATTACAATTTTGTCAACCTGAAGCAGAATAGAGGGAGGCCTGTGCTCCAGTATTCTTTGGTTTCCAGAAGGTGAGTTATGGTCATGAGCCATGCCAAGGATTTCAGACACAGGCAAGAATGTAGACCTGGGGTGAGGAAGAGAGTATGGAAGGACTGGAGGGGTACCACTAGAAAGTATTTACCTAAGTGACCTTTCAGCTCCAAATTCACAATTAGTGACTTACCATTTGCACTCTCTTCTTCGCCTCCTAGTCCTAAACCTCAGTCCTCCGTTTTCTCACCCAATTTCATGGATAAAGTCTCAGGATTCAGAAAATAGCTAAGACTTCAAGTATGAAAGCTGATATTCTTTTCTTAAAATACAAAAAGAAAAGAAAGAACCAACTAATAATTTATCAAAGCTATGAGGAATCTATACTAAGTAAGAATGGGGGGGAGAGTTTCATTCTATTTTTAGTTATCAAAAGCATAGAACAGAGAATACCATCAACTACAGTTACGGTGTTCTACATTCTAAATTCTACACTTGGCTTTTTAAACCCTTTTACCTTATCTTAGGCTAAATGGGGTATTTTAGTCACAGTGTGTACATTGCATAAGCTTTACGCTGAAGGGTCAGGATTATTTTTAACTAATGTTTACAAAGGATCAGTGGACTGGATCTTTTTGTTTATGTTACACATGAAAAAATACAGTTTACTTAGTTCTAAACACCCTCAGTCAGCCATCTGCAAAGAGGTGGTGTCCTGGAATATAGAAAAGTTTTCCTAAATTTAAAATGTACTTCAGCTGAAACGTTCCTTTTTCTTCCTTCTTTCTCTCCTCTAGCCTTGCTCTGTATTTTACTAATGCTTCTACTTCTACTTGCATTAATTAAAATTAATCTGTATACAGGCTGAAATGTCAGAGGAAATTTTATTCTTAATTTTATCCTGAATCATGTATTTACAGTGAGGTAGTTTCTTATAGTAAAAAAGATGATAATTTAACAGGAGCAGCATAAGGAAACAGTTGAAATGTGCCAGTTTTTATTTTGTGCTGATCCTTTACCATAACCACTAAAACAGTAATTATCATGAGGCAGACTTTTATAAGCTTAGATTTTATATAGGTCAGCCAAAATTGGTGTAGGTTGATGATACACCACATGTAGATTAAAACAACACTAATGAAATGAGTAAGCAGCAATTCCCATCTTGCATATCGGACAGTGTCTATACAATTTTCTTGATCTAGTCATCCTTTGGAAAATCTAAGAAAATAAGATGCTTTGAGATGCTCCAGTATGGACCGCTTTTGCTTATACACTATTTTAATCCTTTCCTTATTAGTTGTTTCTCCAGCAATTGCTTGCCTTTTTTATGATTGAAAAGCATCTGAAGGTTCATTGCCCAAGTCCCTCCCCCAGTATTCCTGCTGTTATTTCCTCAAACACATGAGACCCTTTCACATCCTGGTGTTTTGTGCCTGCTCATCCTCCTGCCTAGGTCATCTCCTCCCTGACAGGCTTGACAGGCTTGTACTCATTTGTCAACTCAACACAAATGTTTCTTCCTATCTTTGGAGGCTAGTTCCTCTGTCTTTTGCTCCTGCAGCATTTCTCCCCCCCACTCCCCATAGTTCTGTTTTAGCACTTATTTATAATTTAGCACTTATTTAATTTAATAATAGGCTTATCCCTCCTCCATCTGAATGCCTCAGGGTCTAAGACCTTTTTCATCTTTGCACCCCCAGCCACAGCACAATGGCTGGTGTGTACATAGTAGGCAGTCCATTATTGTTGCTTCTGTGCTGGAATTAAGTAACCAATTAGATAAAATGCCTGACAGACGATCTTCTACTTTGAAACTAGTTGTATTCCCAAAGTTAATTTTTAAATCAGTTGTTTTGGAACTCAAAGCAGTTTCCCACAGAAACAATGTTATGAATGTTATAAATGGTGGGTAAGTTACCGGCTAGCCCTCAAGAGTCTATTTAACCCATAATGTAGCTCAAACACTATGCAGTTGTAATGAAAAATAGCAGAAAGCAACACTGTTACAAATATGCAGTGTTTTCATTACATTAAGTTCATACAATTCCTCTTCCATGTAGAAACTGCATTCCAGGGCACACTGTGCCAATGGGTAGGCATAACATGACCTGGCCAAGCTCTTACAAAAGCTTGCCTCATAAATTGTTTCATTTTACTCTGCCTGAGCTGCTACAAATGCCCTGTCCCCGCAAATGTGGTATTTCTTGACTACTCCCTCTGAAGGAAAACCAAGGTGATCTCTACTCTAATAAGAGAGTAATATGCAAATTAACCATCACTCCGAGACACCTAAGCCATGCCCACCAGTCAAGCCATGCCCCCAGACAATCAGAGCAGCTGTATGCAAATTAACCCAGGCAAGATGAAGGCCAGGGGCCAAGGAGCTAGAACAAACAGGAGGCTTCCGTTGCAACTGTCTGCCTAGGCTGGCTGGGCCTCTGCTCAAGGCAACAGTGTTTCAATTATAGAAGCCACGGAGCTGAAGCAAACAGAAGACTTCGTTGCCTGCCTAGGCCTCCACTTCAAGGCAACAAAGTTTCAATTATAGAAGATAAATTAACCCCAGAAACCTGATTCCAGCCAGCCTCGCTGGGACCTTGGGTCAATGGGAGCTGTGGGCAGCCTGAAAATGGCCGTCAGCCCCTCACCCAGGCTGGCCAGACCCCAGTAGGAACCTGAACCATGGAGGGGCTGTGGGAAGCCTGAAAATGGCCCTCAGCCCCTCACCCAGGCTGCCCAGCTATCCCAGTAGGGACCCAAATCGTGAAGGGACTGTGGGCAGCCTGAAAATGGCTCTCAGCCCCTCACCTAGGCTGACCAGGCACCCCAGTAGGGACCTGAACCCTGAAGGGGATGTGGGCAGCCTGAAAACAACCCTCAAACCCTCACCCAGGCTGGCCACACCCCCATGGTGTGAGGGTTCCCACTGGGGGGCTTGGCTAGCCTGCAAACAGCCATCAGCCCCTCACCCAGACTGGCCAGGCATGCCAGCAGGTAGACATCCCCCAGGGGTCTCAGACTGCGAGAGGGTACAGGCCGGGCTGAGGGACCCCCTGGAGTGCACAAATTTTTGTGCACCAGGCCCCTAGTATACATATAAGTACACATTGAAACATAGAGCACAGTGTGCCTCATGGTACAAAACACTCACAGAAAAATGAAATTAAAGTGAATTATGAACATTTAATGGAGTGGAAAACCAGTAGCAGAGTTGGGGTTTACCCCTCAGCTAGCCTGACCCCAAGCCTGGGCGCTGGACAGCCACATGCCACCCTTCCTCATAAGAAGCAGCTCTGGGTGTGAATTGATCTTTCCAGGCTTAGTTCCCTCTCTGGCACAGTGACCTTTAGATTAGATGACCTTCTCATTCTTCCAGTCTGAATATCGGTACTTAACACTATTGAACAGAGTGGTGACTTTGGTGGGGTCAAAAATGTCCTGGAGGGGTAATAAACATGGTCTAAATGTATTCAGTTTTCTCTTCTATGAATAGTTTCCTTCAAGCACCACTTGCTTGCTTATATCTTCCCTAGAGGCTCAGCACACAAAATCGTGCATGGGTACGGTCCCCAGGCCTAGCCTGCTATCAAGGCCATCTTCCCTGGTGCCCCTTGTCACCACCCACCCCAGTTCCCCATTCCCCATCTGGCAATGGTATCCTGACGGCCAGGGAGGGACCGAGTAGTGCCCAGTGCACCTCATAGTGACTGGTCGAGCAGTTGTTCTGGTCGTTCTGCTGATGTGGTCACTGGACTTTTATTATATAGGATAGGATTGCTTGATAAGATTTTTTCTTTAGTCTGATGAACACACCCACCTTAAAACCAACTTGTTCCCAGCATCAGAGTCTACATAGAAACTAACTTCTATAACAGTGTCTTCATCCAAACTTGCAGAAAAGCAGCCTTCTTGTTCCTTACTCCAAATTCTGGTTTCTCCCATGAAGAGGGCAGTGTCCCTTTACGATCAGTCCAGGAATTTCTCAGTTGATTCTGGTGCAGTAGGTATGAGCTCTAGCTAACTTCCTATTCAGATTGCTTCTATATTAAGAGCCATGTTTTCCAATGACTACTCTCTTATTGTTTTTTTCAACAGCAAAATATCAAGATTTGGTTTGTTTTTATACATGAGAGAGAATAAATAAGTTCCATAAACCAATGTACAAATGTTTATGAGCCACTAATTTTAAAAAGACAGCAAAAAGAAAGCTGCATGGATCGATCCTAAATGGATATGTAAATAAATGCACTCCAGGCCAGAGATATTACAAGAACAGTCTTACATTCTTCATAACAAGAGTTAGCATGGAAATCAGGGACTGAACAGCAGCAATGCCAGCAGGTGGTACTTGATCAAACATTATTCCATGGCCTTTAGCTCGCTCTTCCACTACTTGACTTCCTGCTTCTCTTTCATGGGCAGCCCCTCTAAAGGCGGCTTGCCCATTGCTTTACTGGCCTCTTCCCTGGCATGCTGCTCTGAAAACTTCATGAACATGTTGACTTTAGTGCAACTTATTTTAGTTCAACTTTTTGTACTACACCACCTGTACTTCCCAGTTTTCTAGCTCCTTCCATTCCTTCCTTCCTTTTTGTGTGGGAGGGTTAGCATGTGGCCAGCAGGGGTCTGCTGTCCTTCTAGCAAAATGCCTGACTGACTAGAATACCTCCCTCTTCAGGCTGCCACACCCTCTTCATTTTCAGTCCTAGAGTTAAATTTGCCCAGAAAATTTGTGGCCTTTAAAGAATCTTTTCTGGAGGAAAGAAAAGAAGTTGGTAAGTTCTTGGGACTTTTAACTTGCTGTAACTAGATTCCCATTTATCTCTCCCTCTATCATTGCTTTCCTTCTGTGCCTGAGGGTCAACCAGTACAGAATAAACATGTAACTACTATTAGAGAAACAATTGCTATTGGTTCAAACTCCATTACAAAAACATTTCTATGTGAAATTTCAACACCTCTTGAAGCTAAAAATATTAGTATCGGATGACCTATGTTATGTGTTTTCCTTATATGTCCATCTGCATAACTGTCACTTGTCCTGAATCACATCTACAGGGTGGGACCTTTTAGCATTTTTAGATTTTTTTCTAAGGTAGGGTTTCCTGGAAATTGTGAATTATCTCAAATCCTGTTGTTACTACAAAGCTCAACTGAGACTGTGCCATTGTGAAGCCTGCCTTCACTTCAGCTATTTCTAGGTTGACCTTCTATTGTTTTTTGTTGTTATTGTTGTTCTCATCTGAGGATACTTTTCTCTATTGATTTTTAGAGAGAGTGCAAGGGAGAGATGTGGGGAGAGAAACATCAATGTGAGAGAAACAGATCGATTGGTTGCCTTACCTCCTGCATACCCCCTGACCAGGGTGGGGAATGAACTGCAGCCCAGGTACCAGCCCTTGACCATGAATCGAACCTATGACCCTTCAGAGCAATACTTGCCAGGGCACTATTGCATTTACAGTGTCACAACTCATTTGGCACCTCAGCAACTAAAAATGAGCTCTTCTTTTGTTCATGGTTCCTTTCAGACCAGCAAGAGTACCTTAAACTTATTGATATGTAGCTCTGCAGCTTATACATATAATTGCTCAATAAATATTAATTGGTACATTATTCAATTACAGATTTACTTAAGTTGAAGTTTTCAACTGATTTATTTTTTTTCTTTTTCAGTTAAATTTTGTGAGTAGCTTTGATTATCCAGTTGCATTTTTATCACCAGTAGGTTATGTCTATAAAAAGAAGTCTACAGACATTTTTAATGTGTTTGAGGAAACAAATTGAATTTAAAAGTTCAGATTTTAAAATCACATATGAATATTGTGTTAGCTATTAACTGTAGCAAACATATTTTCAAACAGTTTATCTAGCTGAGAATAAGGCAATAATAGAGCCATCCCTTGTGGCCAGAGTTTCAATGGCTTCCTTCAAATCAGCATTTTAAAGTTTGTGTTTTCTTCTTTCTTTAATCTCTCATGTTATGAATAATATTTAGTTGAACTCCCAGAGCAACTGGGAAAGAAAATCTTTGGTGTTGATTTTGGATACAATATGAGACATTTATTTTTGTGAATTTTAATCTCGGAAGAATTTAATACAGTCTTTTGTTCTTTAGGCTCATGTGTCTTTCAAATATTTAAATTTAAATACCAGTATGTTTTTGACCAGAAGAAATGCCGCAGAAACACCTAAGTATGAAAGTTTTCGTTATGAATATCTATACAATGTCATTATTTTAATTGCCATTTCAGCAATTCCTCGATGGTACTAATGCACCTGGTGGTCCTGCTTTTCCTTCATGGGCAGTTCATAGACTAGTCATCCTAATGTCACACTACTTTGTAGTTCTTCATTTCTCTGAGCTTTTGAATTTACCTATATTTACTTAGCAACCAAGTTAATTGTTTAAAAATTATTATATTGCCTTAGCCCTTTGTCTCAGTGGTTAGCTTGTCAGCCCAAGGGCTGAAGGGTCACGGCTTTGATTCTGGTCAAGGGCACGTACCTTGTTTGCAGGCTTGATCCTGGCCCTGTAGAGGCACATGCAAGAGGCAACCAATCGCTGTGTCTCTCTCGCATCATTGTTTTTCTCTCTCTCTTTTTCTCTCCCTCTCTTCCACTCTCTCTAAAAATCAGTGGAAAAATATATCCTCAGATGAGTATTAGCAAAAAAAAAAAAAATTATATTACTTACTCTCTGTATCTTTTAGATATATTATTTCAAAGCACTAAGAGATATCAGATTTTGTGCTGAATTTTTGTCAAGAGTTAAACCTCTATTTCCTATATTTTAATTTAATAAAGTTTGACCTCTTTCTAGAAATTTCAAAACTTGGTTGATTACAAGGTACATAAGTAGATCAGAAAATTCCTGTGTTCTTTTAAAAAATGTATTTGTTGAGCACAAATTCTTACATTAGATCTGAAGTTGTGTGAAATATAATTCATTTTTATATGTGTTTTGGTTTTTTTTAAGTCTAAACTAAGTTACTTCTCTCTGGTTTAAACGTGTTGGTTGATTTTTAGACTTGGATGAATTTCACTGTAAGTTGCAGTTGGATGTGACTCGAGCACCCAGGAGCTGTCAGGATGGCTCAGTGATCTAACACCGTGTCCTGCAGCTCTGACTGTAATCAGCAGATGCTGCGGTATTACCATAAATGTTCTCTAACCGCTTCTGTCAAAAAGAGAAAATTCGCCTGCACCGAGTCTGCTGCTTCTGATTAAATCCAGTTTGCCTTCTTTTGCATAATTAATGTCCCATGATGATCTCTAACCTTTTGTTTTTAATATTGCCTCTTGGTCTAGACTCACTCTTTATGGGGAGGCTCAAGTAAGAGCAGACAAAGAGAAGTGAATGGTGCTTTTACATGACCCCCCCCACCCTCTGGCTCTGAAGTTGACACTATTTTCTTTACCACCATTTGTCAAGATCATGAGAGGTTCTGATCTCTTCAGTGTTTGCATTGTTGTGGCCCTGCTCTGTTCTCCTGAAGGCAATTCTGCAATGCTTTGGTGCACATGGTGTTGCCTCAGGATGTGTGATGATAGGATCTGCTGTAGGATGCGCTTACCCTGGTGTGTAAACTGATAAACCTCTGGCACAAACCAGGTAAAAGGCTTCTTAGTTTCTGCAAAGCTTTCTGTACCTCTGCCCTGGCTGGTGTGGTTTAGTTGGAATGTCGTCCTGTATACCAAAAGGTTCTGTTATTGGGCAGGGCACATGCCCAGGTTATGGGTTTGATACCTAATTCAGATGCATACAGGAGGCAACCCATCGATGTTTCTCCTCTCTCTCTCTCTCTCTCTCTCTCTCTCTCTCTCTCTCTCTCTCTCTCTCTCTCCTCCCTTCTTCTATCTCTAAAATAAATAAAAACATCTTTAAAATCAACTTTCTGTACCTGTAGCCCAAAGTAAAGCGGACTCTGTTTGCTGCCACAGAGCAGAAGTACAGCAGGTCCTAGAATAATTCATTTTGTTCAACATTCTTTTGTTACAATATTGATGAGGGGGGAATCGATTTTCTGCTGAGGGCACTGTCTGTGGAGTTTGCACATTCTCCCGTCTACATGGGTTTTCTGCGGGTTCTCCGATTTCCTCCCACATCACAAAGGTGTGCGCTTCAGGTAAATGGGTGTGTCTGTGTTGTCCCAGTGGGAGTGAGTGTGGGTGGGTGTGGGTTCGCCCTGCGTCCTGTCAGAGTGGGTGCCCACTCATGCACTGAGCACTGGCCTACCCAGCTCTTGAACTGGAATAAATGGGCTGCAAAATCATGATCATGTTTTTATCCATCTTTTTTAAATGTATGTATAGCTCACATTTATTTCATTGTCAATATAGAAGTGTTTGGGGACTTTATTTAGCAGTTTGGTAATGTTTTTCTGGTCAGAAATATGCCATAAAGACTTAACTCTTGCTTATATCAATTTGCTTATGGTAAAATAGGTTTCTTTCTATGTCGTTTATCTTAAAGGCACAGCTTCCAATAAGCTATGGACGATGTGAAGTGAGGGTGTACTGTATGTTAATAACGAATACCCTGATTTGTCAGTGAAACCATTTTTTACATCATCTCAATGGGATGATGGGCCACAAGTGCTTCATCGTTTTCCTTTTTATCCTTTCAGAACCTGTGAGTCCTCCCTGGTAACCACCTGTGAGTTGAATTTGTTTCTATTCCAAGTGGAACACTGATGTGAATAGATATCCTTGTGACATTATTCTTGCAGTATAAGGTTAAAAAGTATACGTGATGTCTCTGAGGCACTAAATCTGCCAGTAGTGAGGGCACGCTTACCGTTTAGAGCTGCTCCATAATCACAGTATCTGAAATAGGGTTCCACCTACTCCTTTGGTTTCAGAAGAAAGGATGAATGGCCGAGCTTCACACTTTCTGCGGCTTATCTGCTTTGTTCTCCTCTGGGAGATTCTGCTAGCAAATATTTATCAGATTATTTTTAGTTTTATATTTTCTTCATAGAATCAAAGAACTTTCTAATAGAAAAGGATCTCAGAAAACGGTTCATTTTGTGACTGACCAAACTGAGCCTAAGTTACTGATAGACAGCTATGGGCAGTGGCACATTTGGTTGGGAGATTTGCAGCTCGCTCTCTCTCTCTCTCTACACACACACACACACACACACACACTCTAGAGGCCCGATGCATGAAATTCCTGCACTGGCCTGCACTGGCAGGAGGGTACCTTAGCCCAGCCTGCACCCTCTCACAGCCCGGGACCCCTTGCTCCTTACTGCTAACTCACTGCTCCTTAGCGCTGCCATGGAGGTGGAAGAGGCTCCCACCACCACTGCTGCGCTTGCCAGCTATGAGCCTGACTTCTGGCTGAGCAGTGCTCCCCATGTGGGAGGGCACTGACCACCAGGGGTCAGCTCCTGCCTTGAGCATCTGTGCCCTGGTGGTCAGTGCGCACCATAGTGACCGGTCGATCTGGTTGTTCTGCAGAAATGGTCGCTTAGGCTTTTATTTTATATATATTGATTTCAGAGAGGATGGGAAAGGGAGAGAGAGAGATAGAAACATCAATGATGAGAGATAATCACTGATCGGGTGCTTCCTGCACACAGGGATCGAGCCAGCATGTGCCCTGACTGGGAGTAGAACCATGACCTCCTGGTTCATAAGTTGACGCTTAACCACTGAGCCAAGTAAGCTGAGTGGATTTGCAGCTCTTAAAGACTGAAATTGTTTATCAAGTAGATTTTTATTTATCTCAGATTAATACCAAATAAAGGAGAAACATGAAAATTTCTACATAAATTTATCAGTCCCTAAATAGATTCCACATAAAAACAATCTATTGTTCTGATAAGCAAAACTTTTTTTTGTTTTTTATTATTCAAATTGTTATTACAAACTCTTTAAGCGTATAGCTACTTAGATCTTCTTCAGCCCTTAATATGATATTTTTCTCTATGACCACCAGCAATACTACTTTTCCATCTCCGTTCATCTCTTCCTATTAGCTGACCTTTTCTACCTTCGAGAGCACTCCCTGCAGCAGAGCAGCTGATGCGTGACCCAGAGACAGTGGCATGGGCCACAGGACTAGGGGACTTCCGGGTTTCCCTTCTGCATCTGCCTTTTCTTAGCTGTCACAGGGGGAATCCCCTTAACCTCTGAACTCAGTTTCCTGGTCGGTGGATGGAGATAAGTAGTGGCCACCTCACAGGAGGAGAAAGTGGGTCCATACACCTGCTCTGAGATGTGTGTTGACAGCCACAGAGGAGGAGGAAGACATGGGAAAGGCAAGAATACAGGAACAGGAGGCTTCTATTTCATTACACCAGAAATTGCAGTAGTTCCTCCTAGTCTGTTTCCTCATTCCCAGCGTATTCATGAACATAATGTGTTAGTTACTACTCAAAAAAGTCACAGATGTGTCTTTGAAGATATTGGAAAATGAGAGTGGAAGGAAGTTACTTAGAAAAGCACCAACATTTTAGGAAAATGTGAAATGTTTCTCTGGCTCTCAGAATAAAGAATCTCCTTCCCACCCCCAATCTCTGAAAAACACAGCTTTTCCCAATTTTTTTCTTAATAATTCTAGATGCCCTGAAATCCTCAAGTTTGATTTTAAATGTGTTGCTGTTATCATACTGTAAGAGGAAGCTGTCAGTTTATTTTAAATGGCAAAGACCTGAATTCATAAACATTACAGCTGCCATTCTCATCAGATATATTCAGAATTTGGATATCCACCCACCTTATCCCCAGCAAATTAACAAATAAATACACATCGCTGGATTTATTAAATAACTACATGTAAGTGTAAGTTAGTTGGCTAAAGGGATAGATTATATTGAAAGTAATAGAAATGAAGTTTTTTTATTTTATTTTTTAACATTAGAAGAGATATCTAGAACAATTATTCCAAAAATATGTATGGCTCTGTTTTCACTCCGAGTTATATGATTGTAGGAGTCTCTCTTACTAATCTGCCTGCTGTGACCATTGGAAAAGAAGCCCAAGCACAGCCACTTTCGAGACTTGTGAGGAGAGACATGTCCCTTACCTTTGTATGAGGATCTGCACTCATCAAAGAGCTGTCCTAAATATTGTTCTTGTCATAAAAGCCTTTGTGGTTTGGCTTATTTAATCATCTCCAGTAAACAAAGAAAAGTGCTGAAATCTACAAAGATGAAGAGAGAATCATTCCAGGACATCATATGTGAAGGATAGGGCTAAAAAATCACCCTTGCAATTTTTCCTTTCAGATGGAAGCTAGCCCGTGATAGAGCACCCTCTGATCTAAGTAGTCACACATGTAGAGTTTGCAGCTAACCAGATGAGTCAGGGAAAATTGCTTTTGATCCTCTCTCATGTAAATCCAAAGAACAAACAAATCAATGAGCATACACCTTGATAAACAAAACAGTGGTTCTGTGGCAGTAAGCTCAGTTAAAACCAAATCTGTAGAGACATGGAGAGGAATAAAGCTGGACTGGTCTTCCCCAAAAGGGCCTTTACTTTGCCTGAGGAGATCGTGATAGGCCTCTCCAGGAGCCACAGCAGCAAAACCGAGGGCATTGCTGCGGCCTTACGAAGTAGCTAGCCTTGATGGTTTCCCCGTATAGTGGGGATGTTAACAACAGCAGCATAGAGTATGTGAGAATTAATCAGGGAAATGTTTTTAAAGCTCCTCTTCATGCCTGGCATTATCATCATAATCACCATTTGGATAAAGCAGTGAAAGATTTCTTTAGTAGTAGAATGTAGTAGAGGAGACAGATATTAACTATATAATTACCCAAGCACATTATGCCTATGGAAAGTGCAATGGAGGGGAAGAACAGGGTGCTATATGAGAATTCATGACAGGAATATAGGGGTGGGAGTTAAGGTTCCCTGGAATTGACTCCTTGTGCCAAAGCACTTTGACCTGGTTTTGGAATGATCATGGAAACTGGAACACTAGTCTCTTAAGAGAGGCCCAGCTAGAATGATGAATTCAGACCATTGTTCTCCCTGTAATAGAACATTGACAACAAGAATAATAGGGCGCTAGCCACAGAGAAAGAACAGTGAAGGCAGCCACTCTTCTCAACAATATCTGGAGCAAAAGCATCTCAAATTCAGGGCTTCTGATTACAAATCCGTTGCTTCTTCCTGTGTTATTCTTCAAATCCTGCCTAATTCATCTTTTATGAACTATATCTGTGGCCGACTTCATACCTCCATTTCTACTTAGTCCTCTCCATCTGTCACCTTTCCATCAGTCCTCCTACAGCCTAGTGCATTAGTCCTCCTTAGAAGATATCCTAGATAGGCCCTTCACAGTTAGCTTTGCTTGTATTCCCTTCCATGATCTACTGCTGCAGATGGCACCTCTCCAATCTTAAACATTTTTTAAACCCAACACACCCACAGGACTTAAATATTTCTGTTTATCATTTAAGAGGCATGGATCCTAATTTTGCTAAAAGCCATAATAGATACAAGATCCAATAATGCATTTAAAAAATGATAAGCATAATTGACTACACAAAAACACTTTGCGCGGTCTTGCCGTTTCTCCTTGTCATGTAGGGAAGATAATAAGCAAATGTCTCTGTACTTGTTGATACAGTGATGTGATTAGACTATATGCCTCCTGAAGGCAGGAACCCTGTCTGCTCATTCTCTGCAATCCCTGACGCTTACAACAGCATGGTTACTGAGCATACTCAGCATTTCATGCTAAGTGAATGAAAGCGTGTTTTCCATCCTGTATCTGCAGTATGCCCCGAAGTGGTTAAATATAGTCCCTGCCCTGTTGATTGTAGACTCTTATGATAACATATCTATATATAAAGTACTAATTTTACCTCCATGAGAGATGAGAATACAGATCCTACTCTAAGAAGTTCATGGTCTTGTCACTCAACTCCAGCATGTAGCAGGGACAAAAATACCATAACACTAAGTGGACCAGGATGCACAATATATGAAAGAAGTACAATGGAAGTTCAAGGGTAAGTGTCATCACAATCTTTTGAGAACTTTATAGCATCTGATGAGATTTGAGGGATCATAGATTCTAGGAGACAATGATTACTACAGAGGAATAGAAAGGAGGTAGTATTATAAATAGAGTTCACTGCATAAGTAAAACTAAAAAAGTTGAAACATATGTCTTAGTCTTAGGAATTGCTCCATTTCCTTAAAAAAAAAAATAGTACTTTCCTAAAGCATGGATTACTAGTGAGAGAAAGTTTAAAAATTTTTTAAATTTAGCCCTGTGGCTCAGTTGGTTGGAGTGTCATCCTATAAACCAAAAGGTCACTGGTTTGATTCTAGATCAGGGCACATACCTAGGTTGCAGGTTGGATCCCAGGTCAGGGCACCTATGGGAGGCAACCAGTCGATGTTTGTCTCTCTCATGTTGATCTCTTCTCTTCTCTTCTCTTCTCTTCTCTTCTCTTCTCTTCTCTTCTCTTCTCTTCTCTTCTCTTCTCTTCCCTCCCTCCCTCCCTCCCTCCCTCCTTCCTTCCCTTTCCCCCCCACTCTCTCCCCCTACATCAAACATATTTTTAAAAAATTTAAACTTGATAGAGGCATTTGTGATTAGCTCATTTTATTTACAAAAACACAGAAAATTTTTTAACTCTAGACTTTCTACATGGTACCAATTGCATAGTGTTAAGTAAAATGTAAACGTTTTCTGTAATGTCAAAATACAGTAATTGCCTCGTGTCCACGGTTTTGCTTTCCGTGGTTTCAGTTACCCATGGTCTCAGTTACCTATGGTCAACTGCAGTTGAAAAATATTAAATGAAAAATTCTAAAAATAATTTTTAAGGTTTAAATTACATGTCGCTTTAGCAGTGTCATGAAATCTGCACCATCCGCTCTCCCCATCAGTCATTCCTTTGTCTCGCGTGTCCACACTGTATATGCTACCGGCCCATTAATCACTTAGTAGCCATCTCAGTTACCAGGCCCTCTGTCTTGGTATCGCAGTGCTTGTGTTCAAGTAACCCTTATTTTACTTAATAATGGCCTCAAAGTCATCCATAACTTATATTATAGTATATTATTATAATTGTTCTACTTTTCTACTGTTGTTAATCTTCTGCTGTGCCTAATTTATCAATTGAACTTTATCATAGGCATGTATGTAGGGGAAACAATAGTATATTCAGGGTTCGAGACTATCTGTAGTTTCAGGAATCTTGGAACCTTTCCTAAGTATAAGGGGAAGGGGGGCATCATAAACTAGTGTTTTTGTATTTTCTAATGTAGAATGAATCTGGGTAATACACTTTGGTAACTAGTTCTGTTGCAATTTAAGCGTAGGCAGTACTTTATACAATACAACCAAAATCCTGCAAAATATATCCCTGGTTCTGTTTAACTAGAGATCTCAATCGATTTTTAAGGTATTTGTCAGAAATGATATCATAAAAATAACATGTCTCCTAGTTCCCTTTGGTTCCTGTACTAACATAGGAATGCTGTCTACTGCTTTTTCAGCATTTATCATTTATTTTGTTAAGTCAGATAACTATGTGATAGTTTGGATCCCGGAACTGAATTAGGGGATTTGGACTCTAATTCAAACTTCACCATAATTTACCTCCTAACGTAGGGCAAGTACCTTAACTTCTCAAAGCCTCCTCCGTTTCTCATCGGTGAAATAGATGAAAGTCATACTCCTTTAGGCTGTATGATGATTCATGTAAAAGGCACATAATAAGTGCTCAAACACGTTAGTATTATTTTTATTATTAATCTTTTGTAAAACAAAATATGAAATGGGGAAAAAACTAACAATTATGTTATTAATTGTAAATGTATTCATTATAATAAGATGGTAGATAATACTATTTTTGTTAGAACTAAATCTGAATTCCATCTTTGCAGATTGTGTTACAGTTGAAAAAAAAATTTTTTTAACAAATTATTTTTGGTTTGTCATATAGTAAACCTCATTGGACAGATAAGGCAACTAGTCAATGTTTCTCTCTCTCACATCAATGTTAATTATAATTATTTTTTACTGTGATAAATTGAATTATAAACATGTAAGATGATAAGATTTGTGTAATCCAAGAGAAAACAGACATAAGGCAATTCCATTGAGAAATAAAATGGTTCCTATTGGAAGGTCCGTGGATATGAGGGTTTAAATGGACATGGGAAAGCTACAGAACATATCACTTTGTTTTACTCCAGAAGAGGCCTTGCATGCCATGGGATTCCATTCATGGTGAAGGTTTCTAGAATCCATTCATGGCAATGATTGCTTTCCTCGCAATTAAATGAGAGCCAGTATAGAAAGTTAGTAGCTTTGCAAAATCTAAGCTTTAGAAATAGAATAATTAGTTAGCAAACATATTATTACTATACTGTAATAGTTGTAAAAGAATGTTTATGTTCCATATTTTTAAGTGACCAGAAGTTATCAGGGTACTCTAATATCGACTTAACTTTAATGATTGGTGACAGGTGTTGTCCCGACCCGCGGGACATGCAACGTGGGGACTTCCGCAACGGTTCCTGCAAGGGAATGAAAGGATAGGAGATGCAAAGAATGGAGGCAAGACAGGATTCTGATCAAGCCTCAAAATTTTATTTGTACAGCAGAGCAATATATACTTTAGGAAATGGGGGCGGGTAAGGAGGTTCATGGGAATTAGCCTATCTGCAGGGTTAGAGCAGACTCTGGAATGGCAGTCGTTACTTCAGGGCAGAAGATGTCTATCTTTGGCCCTAGGCTAAAACCGCAGGTCTGATAACTAGAAGGTTTTACTAAAACTTTTTAAGTTAGCTTTGTATAAGTCAATCTCTTTTATGGTTCCCAACAAGGTGTAACTGACCTCTAGTAGCTAGAGTTTAGACACTACATAGACGTAGATACAAATAGATTTAGACACTATATTTTATATGATTTCCAAATTGCAAAAGATTAAGAATATTTATATTATCTTAAGATTGAGTAATAGAAAAAAAAGAACATTCTATCATGTGATAGTGATAGTTTCCTTTGTCTTTAGCAAAGACCAGACTGGAATATTTGATTAATTTTTTTTCTTAATTAATTTTGTACCTTAATTAGCTGAGAACTTTCATCTCAGTAATCTAATGAACCATAAATTGCTGGACATTTACAATTAATGTGGCTCCCCAGTAATTTTTCTTTTTAATTTCAAGTACCATGTGGATTATAAAGTTCCATGCATGGTAAGGCTTCTTCTGAGCTAACACTAACTCTTGAGGAGAATATACAGGAAATGAACAGCTGACATTTGCACCATCTTGTCCTCTGTCCATTTTCCTGCAGTCAGCACATAATTTCTTTCTTTTCTGCCTGCTGTCTGGTACATTTCTAGTGCTTTGTGTTTCGTGTTACCATAGAGACAGGAGGTACTCCAAAGCCCTGGGAAGATGAGTAGAAGCAAGTCTTTGAGGAAATAGTTCCTGCTGGCGAGATAGAGAAGCCGGAGGCAGGAATCTATAGCGGTAAATGGGAAGAGGGAATTGTGTGTTCCGATCCAACTACGTGTTCATAGAGTCTCAGGAAGCACAGGCCCAGTCTGTGTGCATTAAAAAATGAATTGTTTACTGAAGCCAATTTTTCAGAGATCTCAGTGCAGCCTGGAACCAAACTTAGTATTTTATTTGCAATAAAGTAACAAAAGTATCATTGACCTATTCCTTTTATAGTTTCATCATTAAAAGGGTGCTAGCAGCTTCTAAGAAGGGTTCCCTTTGCCTGACTTCATTTGCTGATCAAAAATCTCACCTTAAAAATGTGGATCAATATTCTTTGACTCAGTTGAAATCATCAAAAGTCATATTACAGTTTGAGTACAAAGGGCTCTACAATCAGCACCCAAATCACTGACCCACATACACTAGTTCTAGAAATGAGTGGTTTATACGTGGGTGGGCAAAGAATGTTTACAGTTATGAGTATTCAAAACACAGAGTTTATTCTTATATTAGTATTTAGTAATGTGTATTTTTCCATGTAAGCAACTGTAAACCTACTTTTGCCCACTGCTGTGTTTACCTTAAATTCTTATATACTCCTTTCAGATTTTAGATATATAACTTAAAGCTTTTAAACATTTATCATACTTGATGAATTGTTATATTCCTATAATAGTGCTCTAACTCATACTTAATATTTGTTATTTAGGAGAAAGCTGTTTAAAATATTTAAAAATCATACAGATTTTTTTTTCTCTCGCTTTTTCCGTACGGAAAGGAGAAAAAAACGAAAATCTTAAGAACAAAATAATGTGCAAAGCAATTTTAAAAGAACAAATGTTATTTTGTACATTTAAAACATTCTTTTTTTCCTTTTCTTGAGTGGGTAAGATGCATCCCCGAGGTGTTTGCTAGATTTTTGTCACACATCTAGTAGTCTAAGCAGGTAAAGAGTTCAGGGGAACTCGGAAAACATCAACATGTCTTCCTAAGTTACAATCCCATGGCATAGTATGCAAAATGGTACTTCAGAGGAAGAAGGGCAGTAATCTGTGTATAGAGTAAGGTTGAGGAAGGTCCTTGGAGGCACTCACAGTAGGAGGCAGGAGGATATTAGTCTGAGCTGCTGTCTTTAAGGTAATGGCTCTGACTCAAGCCAGATCTTTTTTCTTCTTCTTTTTTCTTTTTTCTTTTTACTAATTTTATAGAAATACATGAAACCAAAATCTTAGAAGTAGTTTCAGATTTCATAATGAAACTTGGAACCATCAATCCAGTACAAGATAATGTTGCCAGGCTATGAATAGATCAATCAGAAAAGGCAAGTCTGTTAGCTTCTAACAGTGGCAACTCTGTGCACCTCAGTTCCAATTTGAATAGGAGAATGGCAAGAAATAAAGGCCAATCTCATTTTGGAAAGGAGAGTCACATTTAGTGTTAGGTCCTCCTAATTTTCACTGACTCACTAAAAGGTGTCTAGAACTATAAAGTAAATGCACAAGAGTCTTTGAATGGTAGCCCGGTCTTCCTGTACTTAAGTGGCTGGATAAGCATGTCAACAGAGAGAGTAGCGCCAGGAGGCATGTAATCATTACCGTTCACCTTTCATGACTGTATTTTGAACTTTAACCATTGTCTATGTCACCACTCACAAAAGCTACACAAATCCAAATTTCCTAGGAATGTCCAAATGTTCCTCTTTATATAAGACAAAGTCACAATGAAATGCTAAAATTTGGGACATAGCATTCTTTCATTTATTTTTATGTAGCTAAAAAGTAATAATGTTAAAAAAGCATTTTCCTTCTGTAATAACTGATTTTATTAATAGTTTAGCTTTCATGTACTGACCTAAATTTAAAAAGGTCTGTATTTTGGGATTACCTCAGTTTTAGCAATGTATTTATAACTGCAGTTATTTCCCTATGTAATTCAAACAGTACATAATTATTTGATAACTAACCATGATTAGTGTACAATTGGTGACCAGGGAACAAAACCAAGTTTACTAGTCCAAACTACATAGAGAAATAAATTTATTTCTACTATTGAGGAAAAGATTCCAAAATACATACCCATACAAGGGGGGGTTTGATTCTATCACTTTTTCTCTAGACAAGTAAACTACATACACATCCCTATATAGGGACTTAAATAAATTATAGAAATACTTTTAGCAAATATGGGTAAATGAACAATATTAATTTTCATTAGGATATGGGTTATTCCAGTTTGAACTTTAACTTTTAATTAAAGCTTAAAATTGTTTTATAATTTCTAATTTTTTAAATAATAATTACTAGGTTTTCAATAGTACAAAATTCAATGTGGAATGAAGTTACTCACCACTTAAATTTTCTATAGCCCTAGCCAGTTTGGCTCAGTAGATAGAGTGTTGGTCTGCGGACTGAAAGGTCCCAGGTTCGATTCCAGTCAGGGGCATGTGCCTTGGTTGCGGGCACATCTCCAGTGGGAGGTGTGCAGGACGAAACTGGTTGATGTTTCTCTCATCGATGTTTCTGACTCTCTATCCCTCTCCATTCCTCTCTGTAAAAATTCAATAAAAATATTTTTAAAAATTTTTCTATAAAGATATCCAACTCAAAAATATTACAAGTAATTGCCCTGGTAGAAACTGCAGTTGGATCTGTGTTGTCAGTACTGTAGCCAGTGACCATATGTGGCTCCTGAGCTTTGGAATGGGACTGGTCTGAAATGAGACTATAGACACTGAAAGCTTAACATACGTATTTGGATTCAAAGACTAATGTCTCACCACCCCCCCATAACCCCCCTCCAAAAAAGTTAAAGATTCTATTAATATGTTTTACTTTGCTTACATGTTGAAATTATGATAGTTGACATTTAGTTACGAAAAATACATTTTTAAAATCAATTTTACTGATTTTCCCAATATTTAATGTGACTTCTAGAAAATTTTAAGTTGTTTATATGGCCCACTTTTATGACTCTCATAACATTTCTATTGGACAGCACTGTCCTGAACTCAGTGCTGTGTCCTCACAAAGCCAGAATGCACAAAATTATGCATTAATCAAAAGTGATATGTCATCAGTTAATTCCTTAGGTAATGTTATTCCGAAGTGTTTTTTAAAGGATAAATATGAAACATTAAGTGAAACAGGAGGTAAAATTATGCTATGCTTAGGTTCACTCACTTAAGAAATAATGGATTAAGCGCTCATTAAGAGGCAGGCACTATTATTGTAAGTTACTGGAAGCCATCAAGTAAAATTTTTAATGTTGTTTTGTTATAATATTGATGAGAAAATAAAAATCAACTTCCATTGGGGGCCACTGTCTGTGTGGAGTTTGCATGCTCTCCCCATGTATGGGTTTTCTCTGAATAATCCAGTTTCCACCCACATCCCAAAGATTGCACGTTGGGTGAATGGGTGTGTCTGCATTGTCCCAGTGGGAGGGAGTGTGGGTGAGTGCGACTGGCCCTGTCCAGGGTGGGTGCCTGCCTTGTGCCTTGAACTGCCAGGATGCGCTCTGGCGAGCACAACCCTGAACTGGAATAAGTGGTTGGAAAACAATTATCTTCTTTGCTTTAATTAATCTTTCTTAAATGTGTGTATAGCTAACATTTTTTCAGTGTTCAATATTACAAGTGTTTTGGGTCTTTAGAAATTTGGTGTTTTTTGTGATCAGAAATATGCAGAGTACCCTGAGACAGCTGTCAGTAATCGATAGCAGAACAGTATGAAGAGAAAACTGCTTTGGACTCGAAAGTTTCGTGTTTCAAATGTGTTGTTTGAAGAGATCCTGGTGATACAAATGCATCAGGAGGCTGAGGCGGGTGCGGAGGGAAGCTCTCCTGTTAGGGCTGGAGGTGCAGGTGCTACATCTCCTTTAATGAGAGAAAAGGATAAAGGGGCAGAAAAGAGGGCCAAGGATGAAATAGCCACACGGAGAGAGGTATTGTCATGTGTGGGAGGGGTTTGGGAGTTAGAACAAATTATCAATGATGGCTAAAAAATGAATCATCAAAACGTAGAAGAGTAAGCATGCAAAGGCTTTACTGTGAAAGAGCATTCCAATGAGTAGCCCAAAGGCTTGCATGTTGTCTCCAGCTCTGCCTGAAAGTTGAGTCTGCTGCGTAAACTTTATGTAAAACAAGGTAAATGTAGTACGTCATCTCTCACGGGATTGCTATAACAATCAAATGAGTGGATGAAGAAAGTGTTTGCAAAATATAGAGTAGCCATATATAATGGTAATATGAATATGAATAACATTCTGTAATTACTTATGACACCAGATGCCTAGAGTTAGGCCAAATTTCACAGTGCTCTAAAAGACTGCCCTTATTTCAATGCCAGCTGGAAGTTTGGGAGTTCCCAGTGTTGACCAGCTGGCTGCAACTGGGTGTGTTTTACTTTAATCCCCTCAGGTTTGATAATCCACTACAGTGACTCCTACAGTTCAGGAAGTGCTATATGTACTGTCACAGCCTTTTTATAGTAAAACTAGAGTCCCAGTACACAAAAATTTGTGCACTTGGTAGGGGGGGAGGTCCCTCTGCCCAGCCTGTGCCCTCTCACAGTCTGGGACCCCTCAAGGGATGTCCACCTGCTGGCTTAGGCCCGCTCCCTGGGTGATCAGGCCTAAGATGGCAGTCTGGGAGCCCTCAGGGGATGTCCACTTGCCAGCAGAGAGCAGGCCTAAGCTGCAGTAAGACATCCTTAGCTCTGCTGAGGAGGCAGGAGAGGCTCCCACAATCACCACTGTACTGGCAGCCTTCTGGCTTGTGGATGAGCAGAACTCCCCCTGTGGGAGTGCCCTGACCACCAGGGGCAGCTCCTGCATTGAGCATCTGCCCCTTGGTGGTGAGTGTGTGTCATAGTGATCAGTCATTCCCAGTCGTTCTGTTGTTAAGGTCAATTTGCATATTACCCTTTTATTATATAGGACTATATAGGATAGAGGCCTGGTGCATGGGTGGGGCCTGGCTGGTTTGCCCTGAAGGGTGTCCCAGATCAGGGTGGGGTTCTCACTGGGGTTACTGGCCAGCCTGGGTGAGGGGCTGATGACTGTTTGCAGGCTGGCCACAGCCCTTTCAAGGTGGGTGTCCCGCCCCCCCTCCCCCCCCGGGGTTCCTGGCCAGCCTGACCGAGGGGCTGATAGCTGTTTGCAGGCTGGCCACAGCCCCTTCAAGGTGCGTGTCCCCCCTCCTGGGGTGCCTGGCCAACCTGGGTGAGAAGCTGATGGCTATTTGCAGGCTGGCCACAGCTCCCATTGACCCAACATCCCAGCGAGGCTGGCTGGAATCAGGGTTCTGGGGTTTATTTATCTTCTATAATTGAAACTTTGTTGCCTTGAGCAGAAGGCCATAGCTGGCCTAGGCAGGCAGTTTCCTCCATCGCTGGTGAAACAAAGCCTCCGGTTTGCTTCAGCTCCATGGCTTCTATAATTGAAACTTTGTTGCCTTGAGCAGAGGCCCAGCCGGCCTAGGCAGGCAGTTTCCTCAATCGCTGGTACAACAGAAGCCTCCTGGTTGCTCTAGCTCCATGGCTACCAGCCGCCATCTTGGCTGGGTTAATTTGCATACAGCCATTCTGATAGGCTGGTGGGCATGGCTTAGCTGGTGGGCGTGGCTTATGTGTAAGGGAGTGAGAGTCAATTTGCATATTACTCTTTTATTAGATTATACTAGGGGCCTGGTGCACAAAATTTGTGCACTTGGGGGGGGGGGTTCCTCAGTCCAGCCTGCCCCCTCTCACACATTGGAAGCCCTCAGGGGGTGTCCTACTGATGGCTTAGGCCCGCTCCCTGCTCCCCTTGGAGAGCGGGCCTAAGCCACAGTCTGGCCTCCCTTTGTGGGAGGCAACCAGGCTAATAAAGGGAAGCCACCAGCCCCATCACCCCACTGCTGCAGCCACTGCCAGTCACCGCAGCCACCAAGGTGTTTTCATCAACATGGACTCCAGTCCCTTCGCCATGAAAAAATGACAACTTTCTTTAGGCATTTTTAAGGTGTGTCTTTCATAGGATATGACATTTCTTTTTCTTTTTTTTTCTTTTTTTTTGTAATCCTCACCTGAGGATATGTTTCCATTGATTTTTAGAGAATGTGGAAGAGAAAGGGAAAAAACAGAGAGAAACATCAAAGTGAAAGGAACACTTTGATTGGTTGCCTCCTGCATATGCCCTGACTGGGTCCCAGCCAGGGAGTAGCCTACAACCTAGGTACATGCCCTTGGTCACAATTGAATCCAGACCCTGCAGTCAGCAGGCTGAGGCATTATGCACTGAGCCAAACCGGCTAGGACAGGATATGACATTTCTTAGTCCTCCAGCAGTGGACCTTCATTTTTTTTCTCCAGGAGTGTGGTGGAAAAACCCTAGTCACCTTTAGGGAACCTTATTACCCAAGTTACTAAGAATATTACCAGTGGCATACAGGGATCTTAGCCAATGAGCGGTAAGAAAAGGTGTTTCCTCTGTAGTTCACTCCGATCACCAGCTCCACCCCTGCCCCTCCAATCCCAGCTCCACTCCTACCTAGGCCTATAACTTCTGGCCGAGGATGCAGGCCTGGGCAGGGGACCCCCAGGCCCCTGCTTTGCCGGCTCCACTGGTGCCCAGACACCTGCGATTGCAGGCTCCGCTCCTGCCCCTCCTATCACTGGCTCTACGGAGCCCAGGCCCCTGTGATCTCTGGCCTTCCCCCTGCCCACGCCTGAGGACTCTGGCCCAGGCTTTATGCCTGGGTAGGACACCCTCATACCCCTCTGGTCACCAGCTCTGCCCCTGCCCCCTCCGATCACTGGCTCCACCCCTGCCCATGCCTGAGGCCTCTGGTGAAGGCCTCTGGCCTGGGCAGGTGACCCCCAGCCTCCTCTGATTGCCTGTTCTGTCCCTTGGGCCCACCACCTCTCCTACCACCTGCCTGGCTAACAAGCCTGACCACTTCAGTGGTGGGGCTGAGCCAGATTGGGTGCTGACATCTTGTGGCCATGGGGGCAGCCATTTTTGTGACGGCATGACATCTAATTTGCATATTACTCTTTTATTAGGTTGTGGCTATGGGCACCTCCATGTTGTGGCCATGGGCGCTACCATCTTTGTGACAGTGATGCCTAATTTGCATATTACTCTTTTATTAGATAGGATGACAGGAGTCAGAACCAGCCAGATAGAGACCACGCATAGGGTGGGGCCTGAGAGCATCCTAAACCTAAAGCTTCTGTTGTCCTCAGAGATGCATTTCCCCCCGACCCAGAACGTCAATGTGTAACAATATGTATTACCAACCAGTAGAACTCACCTGTACTCAGTGTCCAGAGCTTGTGTTGAGGCTTCGTTCAGCCTGATTGATAGGTAACATGAGTGAGCTCAGTCTCTACCCTCTAAACCTCTAACCTCCATTGGTCTTTTTGATGTGCCCATCCCCGTCCTCAATCACTTATTACCATAAACTAGCTAGGGGCCCACCATGAACAGTAAAGGCACTCCTGTCACTGTTAATTCCAAGGGTTTAGTGGCAACCTCCCAGAAACTTGTAAAAAGACCAACTAAAATTTGATTACATACCTTCTAGAAAATGTTGCAAGTGTAAGAAAACGAAGCATGAGAAAATTCCATTTGAGTTTAAGGTTTTTGAGGTGTCTGGTAAGTTTGTAGGGAGCAGTTTCAATACAGAAGTACAAAGCAAAGCCAAATTAGAATGTGCTAATAATAACTGGGTAGAAATTTGAGAGAGAAGAAAGCAAATGTAGAAAGGAGCATGGAACAAAAGTAATATATCACAAATCAGAAAGGTAAGCAATTGAATGGAAGGATTTACATGGCTATTCTCTTCAAAGGAAACAGGCTGGTCTCACCCTGGACGTTCTTTGCTCAGAGCTGCACCCTCTGAGCTCCTTCTAGCCTGTGGTCAGTGAGGGAGGCCAAGCACAGGGAACTGGAAAATGGCAGCGCTGGCTTTGAAGTTTATTTAAAAGGGCAGTGATATAGAACAAGACTGAATGGAAGTGCATTTGTGATGGGTTTCTGGAAATTAAAAAAAAAAGTTCTAGATTAATTGTTAAGTATCTCCTTTATTCAGAGAGATATCTTTTATTTATCATCCTCTGCTTTGTCTAATTTGTTCGAATTGGGGAAGTATTATTTTGTTATTTTTACATATGGTTTCAATAAGCGTGTCTTGGCACTCCTAAAAGACTTTACATATAAAGAGCCCCTTTGCTCTTTTTATCATTTTTATACATTTTCAATATAAAAGGTAAAATAAACAGCAAAATGAAGCTAAGGGAAGACAATTATTTATAACATCAGTAAATCAGCTGTAAGAAAAGCCACAGGGATATGGGCTGCTGGCGGCCAGCACTAACTTCCGTTATTGCATAGATTAAAAATATATATTTGTCACAGACTTCGCTATCATGTAGACCCAGTAGGGCTTTAAAAATTGTATTTATGGGTCACTTCTTTTCCCCTCACGAAAGTAAAGTCATTGCTGGGGTGAAACAAACAGCTACTTAGTAGGTCAAAGTAATAGTTAAGAGCAAAAGGTGAAGGATTGCAAGGAGAGACCAAACTTCAGGAAAACTAAATAAATGCAGTCAGTTTAGGACACCAGAGTTCTACATCCTTTCTCCTGTCAAAGCTGCCACAAGTTCACCGTTGACCACAAAAGGCAGGAGCTCGATTTTATATTTCATCTGAGTGTTGGCACTTCTAAGAAGCTCATGCCCATTAGAACCACAATGTGATGGGGGATCAATACTGACTTAGAGGGAATAATACCTCTTTCTGAACCATAACTGATATTTCCTGCAGCTGAGAGGTTTCCCGAGGGCTGTCAGCCAGGGTGTTAGCCAGCCTCTCAGTTCAAGAAGCATGCTCATTGGCCGAGATATTTCCTTATTTGATGCCATGCTGTATATATTTATATTTACTTCTTTTGTCAGTAATTTTCCTGGTTTTCTCTGTCTTCTGTGTTACTCAAGAAACAATGGAAATGTTAGCTCAGGATAGTGCAGTTTTTGTTTCTAGGTTTTGTTTTGTTTTTTTAGCTTTTTTGTCATCCAAAAGGCCATGTGGGATCCAACATTGATGTAGGTTAAGGCTTTTACTCTTATGTTTAGTGATAGAGTTCTCTGTGTTTAAGAGCCATTCAACTTTTCAACAATTTTCAACTTTTTATTCACTTTCAGGGGAAAAAAAGGCTGTTATGGAACTCCAGATTCAGTTCTTATAATAAGAACTAGGGGCCCAGTGCACAAATTTCAGGGGGTGGGGATACCTCAGCCCAGTCTGTGCCCTCTTGCAGTCTGGGACACCTTCGGTGGGGGGGGGGAGATGTCCACCTGCTGGCATGCCTGGCCAGCCTGGGTGAGGGTTGAGGGCCATTTTCAGGCTGCCCACAGCCCCTTCAGGGTTCGTGCACTGGAGGGTAGGAGGGCTGGTGAGTACAGGCCTGGACGTTTCCCACCAAAGGGCCCACAATCGCACACGCCTGGTGGGCCCCCAGGGGGACACACCTGGCGCAGAGCTGAGTGGCGAGCCAGGGGCGGATGCTGGTGCAGAATCCCTCGGTGGGGTCCTGCTGCTGAGCAAACACACCCGGGGGTGGAGCTGGGCAGCAGACTGGCTTTGATTCTCCGCACTGTGCAGCAGACGCTCCTGCACGCCCTGTGGAGGCCCCTGGAGGGTGGATGAAGGTATCGGACCCTGGACGGGTGCTCCCTCACGCCCCCAAGGAGGCCCCCGGGGCAGAGCCAGGCAGCAGACCCAGGACAGCTGCTCCAACATGCCCCGCAGAGGCCCCCTGGCTCCCACATACCCTGTGGAGGCCCCCGGGGAGTGGAGCCAGGCAGCAGACCCCGAACGGGCGCTCCTGGACGCCCCAAGGAGGCCCCAGGCCGGATCCCCCTCCACTGAGCTGACACACCTGGCACAGTTATGCCGGCCGTGGAGGCTCCCAGTACAGAGCCGCCCTGCCAGCCTCCATCTTGGCTGGGTTAACTTGCATACAGCCGCTCTGATTGGCTGGGAGGCATGGCTTGCCTGGTGGGCATGGCCGTGAGCAGAGGCTCAGCCAGCCTAGGCAGTCAGTTGCAACAGAAGCCTCTGGTTTGCTCTAGCTCCATGGCTGCCGGCCTCCATCTTGGCTGAGCTAATTTGCATACAGCCACTCTGGTTGGCTGGGAGGTGTGGCTTGGCTGGTGGGCGTGGCTTAGGTGTCTCGGGTAACAGTCAATTTGCGTGTTACTCTTTTATTATATTAGATCATAGGACAAAATAGACAGAAATAAGTGAATTGTCCTATGTTAAAGGAAAATAGCATATATTCTCACCCTGCCTGTTTCTACAGAAGCGTAAATACAAGATGTGTGGATTGGATTCTCTTACTGACCTGGTGCCGATCACCAGTGGCCCTGGATACTGGCAGTGTCCTAGACCATACTTCCCTCCAGTCATCATCTGTAACATCTTAGAGGGGGAGATAGCAGCCTTGGATTCAATTCATAAAGTAATAGCACAGACTTTTTTCTCTTGGGAGAGTTAAACAGTCATTCTAGTTTGCCCCAGTATTTTTCATTCCCATTTTAAAAACTATATTGATAAGGATTTGAGTTGATGGGAAATAGAAATGCTTCCCTTTTTCTTGATACCCTACTCCTGTCTTTGATTGAAAGAGTTCATGTGTCCAAGGTATGCCATTTTGTACACAACTATCTAATTATTTATGAGAAGGACAAGCCCACTGGCCTGAAATTTCAATTTATTTCATGCCTCTGAACACCTATAAGGAGTTCGCTCTAACGTACAGGGTTGTGGCATCTACTGGAGGTTTGAACTGAGCCTTCTAGAAATTAAGTGCATGTCTTAATTGCAGTAAGTATATGGAATTTGGGTCTCCGGTTTAGCCCAGATGAAGCCACCAAGAGGGGGCTTTTAAAATAATAGTAATAGCAAAAGCCACCTGGCCTTGAACCAGTGTTACCGTAACATTTTTGTATAACAGTGAACTTCCATTTGGGGACTTCCTTTAATGGTGAACATTTTCTCTAGGTGCAGTAGATGGAAGAGTCCTCCAACCCAACTTCATTTATCTACTTTGCAGTGTAAAACTCCACTCCCTCTGTTCTACCTTTTGGATCTCCCATGACTGGGGACTGCATAGAAGCTGTGGGGTGCTGAGAGAGAAATGTGAGGGCTGGAGAAATTCCTCACAGAGCTGTAAGCTATTGTTAACAAGGCCCTGTGTACGTTCCTTTTTATTTTCTTCAGCAGTCTCAGGACTCGCCTCTTTATCTCGCCCTGTCTGTTGCTACTCATGAAAAATTCTCCACCTGAAACCACAGAGGAGTTAAATACCAGCTTGGTTTTTCTCTTATCATTTTGTCCCTAAAGCATGCTCATAGCTATTGTGGAGTTTTCTCAAAAGGGCAGAAATGCTCTTTGGCCTGCCCATTGTTATCCATCTTAGCCTTAGAACAAGTTCAAAGAACAAACTCGAAAAGGAAACCCAGGCTCTGCTGGGCATTTCATCCTTAGATCTGGCAAAGGTCAAATAAAGGAAGACCAAAATATCCAAGTGGATATATACAATCCTTGTTTTTAGCACCTCGCAGTTTACTAGTGACCTTGTTAGGAACTGTTGCAGAAGAGCAGAAGGTCAAAAGCATCATTGGAGTGGGTTCAAGAAGAAAAAAAAAAAAAAAAAACGGGAAGAGAGGAGCTGAGACAGCAAGTAAGGGCAATTCTGAGAGGTTTTGCTGTACAGACAGTCAACAAGTTTGATTTTTGAGCTAGTAAACAGAGTAGGATGTGGAGCCAAAGAATTTTTTTCTCGAAAGGTTAGGGTTATCACAACATACTTGTATACTGAAGAGAATGGGCATATGAAGAAGGGAACCTTTATGAAGTGATAGTGAGGACACAGCAGCCAGAGCCATGTCCTTGAATAGACAAGCAGTAGTAGTATGTGGTTCTACCTTGAGGGGCTGTCCTCGGGTAGCAGAGCAGATCCTAACAGGAAGGGAGGTGTGTATGTGCATTCAATGTGGAGACAGTAAGTGTGGGGGGCAAGGAGAGCTTGTGGGGATTGGTTCTCTCCTGATTGCTTCTATGAATGAATTAAATAAGAGTAAAGGAGATCATGCTGGATGTTTGAAAAGAGGGAAGATGTGAAACAGCTGTCTAGGAGAAGGGAGGTGTGCATGGAGTGGGCAGTTGTCATGGGATGATGGTTGTACTTGAAGTTTACAGTCATAAATTTAAGTGACGCCAGGGAAGTGCTGTGTGCTATGGTAGTTTACATAGGTATACTATCTGCTCTTCAAAGTTATTGGGAGAATTAAATGTGTTAGAAAGCATTTTGAAAATCACTTCTCAGCCTTTTGGCTAAGATCAAGCATTGAGAAACCATTTTGAAGTATTAAGTACAAGCCATCATTATTACGAAATTTAGCCTTGAATTACTTAGCACTTTTCCTTGGCAAAACGCTTTTCAAATTTCTTTTAAGACAGCCTTTGTATCTCTAGAGACAGCATTTGGCTTCTGCCGCTGATTTACTTGGTAACTAAATCTAAGCCAGCGATTCTCAACCTGTGGGTCACGACCCCTTTGGCAGTCGAACGACCCTTTCATAGGAGTTGCCTAAGACCATCCTGCATATCAGATATTTACATTATGATTCATAACAGTAGCAACATTACAATTATGAAGTAGCAACGAAAATAATTTTATGGTTGGGGGTCACAACATGAGGAACTGTTTTAAAGGGCCAGAAGTTTGAGAAACACTGGCTAAGTGATGGCTTAACCTCCTTCTGCTTTTATCTCTCAATCTACAAAATGAGGCTGGTAATGTTTAAAGTGCAACAACTGCTTTATAATTGAAGGTGCTATCTAATCTAATAAAAGAGTAATATGCAAACTAATCATCACTCCAAGACACCTAAGCCACGCACACCAGCCAAGCCATGCCCATTGGCCAATCAGAGCAGCTGTATGCAAATTAACCCAGCCGGCAGCCACTGAACTAGAGCAAACAGGAGGCTTCCATTGCACCAGTGATGGAGTTGAAACTGCCTGCCTAGGCCGTTCGGGCCTCTGCTCAAGGCAACAATGTTTCAATTATAGAAGCCACAGAGCTGAAGCAAAAAAGAGGCTTCGTTGCTTGACTAGGCCTCCGCTCAAGGCAATGAAGTTTCAATTATAGAAGATAAATTAACCCCAGAAACTTGATTCCAGCCAGCCTCACTGGGACCTTGGGTCAATGGGAACTGTGGGAAGCCTGAAAACGGCCCTCAACCCCTCACCCAGGCTGGCCAGTCACCCCAGTAGGTACCTTAACCCTGAAAGGACTGTGAGCAGCCTGAAAACAGCCCTCAGCCCCTCACCCAGGCTGGCCAGGCACCCCAGTAGGGACCTAAACACTGAAAGGACTGTGGGCAGCCTGAAAACGGCCCTCAGCCCCTCACCCAGGCTGTCCAGGCATGCCAGCAGGTGGACATCCCCCGAGGGGTCCCAGACTGCGAGAGGACACAGGTCGGGTTGAGGGGACCCCCCCCCAAGTGCACAAATTTTTGTGCACCAGGCCCCTAGTATATGTATAATTACAAGTTATTAATAAAATGGCATTTCAGCCCTGACTGTCATGGTCACCAGAAAGTCAGGGAGGTCAGAGCATCTGAAAAAGTCCCAAGTCTTGGGTGGTAGACTCCTCCCTTGGAAAGCTTTGGAAGGAGGAAGGAAAGATAAGTGTCCTAAATTAGGTGTCACTTTAATTCTCATCAGTACTCTGTGAGGCTTGTGGGAGCCCCTTTCACGTCCCACATGGCTCAGGGTTCCCGTTGAGCATTCAGGTTCTAAAGAAGGCCGCACACAAAATGAAGAGAGAGACTAGAAGGAATTAATTTGGAAATTGGGGGGGCCAGGCGAGGAGTCCACCTCTACTGGGAGAGATTGCCCACTGCTCTGACCTTGCTCAAAGCTTTTATTAAGGCTATGGGAAAACACCCATATCTTTTAGGCAGGAAATTCCAACAATAAACAGGCAGCAAGAATTTACATATCTGTAACAGGTGGAGGGTTGCTTTAACTACCAATGTCTCAACTAAACGATGAGTGAATAGCTCCGACCATTCAGAGCAATTAAGGTTGAGCAGCCTTCCGGCACATTTCTCTATTAGTGATAATAATCAGCCTCCAGCAGAGGCTGATTAATAGAAACCTGAAATCCAAAAGAGATTAAGTAACCTGTGAAAGCCACGTTGTAGACCTTAGATTTCAACACAGATTGACCTTAAAATTCCATTTTCTTCTCACTTTGCCTCATGTGGAATTGGGCATGATGCATCATAGCCATAGAAGGTACAGAACAATATATGTATGTATCCTATATAATAACAGGCTAATATGCAAATAGACCAAATGGTGGAACAACTGGTTGCTATGATGTACACTGACCACCAGGGGGCAAAAGCTGCCTGTCCCCTGGTGATCAGTGTGCTCCCACAGGGGGAGTGCTACTCAGCCAGAAGCTGGGCTCATGGCTGGGGAGTGCAGCGGCGGTGGCAGGAGCCTCTTCCACCTCCATCGCAGTGCTAAGGACTCCTTAGGGGATGTCTGCCTACTGGCTTGGGCCCTAGAGGGCACAGACCAGACTGAGGGGGCCCCCACCCCCCTGACTGCATGAATGTGGTGCACTGGGCCTCTGATACATATATAATAGACCTATATTTTAGCCCAATCTCTTCACTGTCATCAGATATTCGGCTGGAGTTGCCCAATAGCAGAATAAACTAGTTTGTTGTAGATATCATCATGATAAAGTCATTTACAAGAAATCAAATGACGAGGAAAGACAGGAACATCAGGGTGAAGGAGTAGTAAGCTGACTAAATATTTGCACTTAGCGACAAATGCAGTTTTCAAACACATTTTAGGACAGAAGGGTGGATGCTAGAAAATAAATAAATGTGTGTGGTTGTGGGAACTGTGGGAATACCATGTGCACTGTGCCCTTTACTGAAAATGCAATATGTATCTTAGAAACTATAGAGCACAAACTGCTCTAAGAGAAAATCACTGCTCTAGTAGATTTTGATTTTTGAGTAACAATTACCCACCTGATAGAGAAGGTGATAGGAAAAGTATATTTACTTTCTTCCAACAGCTAAAAGGTGATCATACTTCTAAAATTTGTTGAGAATGTCCAAGAAAGTGTGTAAAATACTCATCCATCACTGGAAAGCCCCTGGTCAGGAAATGACAGTGCAGTAAATATCTTCAGCAGCCACCTTTTAATGCACAAGCTGTTCTCGGTCGGAACTTTCAGCACTCACATAAAACACACTGTCATGAGTGACTGCTTGTGCTCCAAAGTCATTACTATTGGGATAATGGAACATCTCTCAGCGAATAACCAAAAAACTTTAAATGTCGTGTCACTTCAAGCCATTTCAAGCCCCATTCAAGGTTACATGGATATTGAGGGTGTCTGTTTTTTCATAGTTTGAGGTCTGTGAGAGCGATCATTCCTATGGTTAATACAATGTGAGAGTCGGTTAATTAAAAGGAAATCTGGTATTCTTTGGGAAAGTCAATCAGCCAGAGCCATTTAGTCATTAGCTATTGCAACTCTCTTCTTAGAGCCTTGATAAGTCAGCATCACCGTCACCAATAAAGGAAAATATGTGTGTATATGTACCTGTCAGTATGTGTATGTATGTATATATTTGACAATTAAATTATAACCTAATTCTGTTTTTGCTAGCAAGTGTTAATAATTTGCCTGTCAAGTTCATTGTTTCTTTTAGGGGAAATCATTGACTTTTGAAATTCTAATAGAAACTCTTCTCTTTTGTTTTGTTCAAAAAGGAAATTATTATTCGAACTAATGCTTGCTTATCTTGGGTCATAGAGTGTGGAAATCATTTCCTTGCCCAATGTATGTTTATTGGACACCTACCTTGCTTCAGGGTCATTTCAGCTACCAAAGTTGCAGCATATTTAAAACAATGTTCCTGATGTCTCGGAGCTCACATTTTAATGAAGAGATAGACATTGGACAAGTAAACAAGTAAAGGATGTGTCCAGTGGGTATGAGTTCTATGCAGAGAAAGATGAGGTGATGAGGAGATACTATGATGCAAAGAGTAAGTGTCATTTTAGATGGACGGTCAGAGAAGACCTCTCTTTAGATGGCATTTGAGCAGAGACCTGGATGAAATACCGAACCAAGCTTTGCTGATAACTGAGTGATAGGCATTTCAGGCATAAAAGAAGACGGAAATAACCTAAGTGCTGACAAAACTATTGTCTATTTTTATTTCCATTTATAACCTCTGCATGTTTATTTTAAATCTGTTGATTTTTAGTTTAATATATCTAAGAGGACCTGCTTATTGAGAATAATTATTTTACAATTTCATGATCTGCACAGTCCTAGCTCATCACAGTGGTAAATCTGATGTTTTTTCCTTCTTGTAGAAAATCAGAAAGTGCAGCTGGCAGAAGGGTCGCGTCTACGCTACAATATCAATTGCAACTCGACAAGGACTCCAGTCGCCACAGAGCTTAATTATAACCGAGGCCCTCACACGCACACGTCCACGGGGAGGGTCCAGGCAGCTGAGGAGGACGCCTGCCATGCAGAAAGCAGCAGAAAAAGGGAAATGGGACTTCTTGGCTCGGTTTCTAAAAACGAAGCTCTTCCTGAAGTTGAAGCCCTGCTGGCAAGATTACGAGCTTTATAAGTTAAACGGGCAAAAGAATAAAATGCATAAGCCAAATATAAAGCCACGCTCTGAGCTATAACACTTGAAAAACTTGCTTTCTATATAAGTTACTTTATATAATTTTAAATTATGATATCTATTAGAAAAATAAAGCTAAATACATGACTGCAATGCTTTTCCTACGGACTTGAATTGGTGACTCATTCGGGATTGTAACAGGGCTTTAACGTTTTCTGTATTTGGTGGGTAAGTTATACACAGTGTTTTAGAGACAGTAGGTGGCCACACATTCAGCAATGTATCCTTAAGAAAAGACCATCTTTCTAAATCAACTGTAATCTCTACTCTATTTTTTTCAACATTAACGACCCTCAAATCTTTAACCTCAAGTGTTGCTACCTATCTATGTGTTGTTTATATAGTCCAGATTTCTCCCGAATTGGGATCTGCCTGCTATTAGCATAGTATTAGAAATATAAAACTGAAGATAAAAGAGCTATGAGGAAATGATTGGTAATTGGTAAGCTCCTTACCATCATTGAATTCATGTTAATTAGGCCTGCAGGAAACTATAAGACCATTGAGCACATTTCCAAGAATGATGTAACAGGAATGTATGAATTCTGTAATATGCACAAGCTTTTGTATGAAGCCGGACATATATGGTATTACAATGCTGCTGAAACTCTTAGCACACCCCACCCTGTCCCTGCCCCGCTGCTCTCCCCCGTAATTATGACTTCGGGATAGAATTTCCATTTTGAAACTTCCCAAGTAATAAATGTCTTTATTTCTGTGAAAAAAACTTGGAATTGCAGTATGTTTGATCTGACAGTCAATAACTTTAACAAAGATCTAAAAAAAATATTTCAGCTAAAGTTTTCTTATACAAATGTTACACGTGTACTTCATTTGGGGCATCAAATTAACGATGATAATTCCGTATCAAAGAAAATAAACTTGTACTTGCACTAAATGAGAGAAATCGCTCTTTTCTTTTTTATAGTTAGCATATTCTGTGGCTGAGCTGGAAATAGACTGTGCTATGCAGTCTCTCTAAGCATCTATTTTACTTTATTACCTGCAATAAGTAAGTGACTGCTCTTTTACCTACAGTTAAAAAGCAGTTATATGGAACTAGTCTGTGAGGTCCACTGCTTTTTATTTCCTTGTTTAAGTTGCCACCTCCTTTCAGCTCCAACTTAATAAAGTTAATTAATTAGAACTATGAACCAGGCCCTGTTTATAGACGTTGGGGAACAGTGTTAGCCATAGCCAGTGTGGCAATCAATTGTTCTTGTGTGTATTGCTGAAATGTGCAATTTGCCCTTCAATGCAATTCTTATTTTCCTAAACACAAATCTTAAAAATCAAAAATGTGAAGGATATTTAAGCAGACAAGAACCCTAACAGGAAGGAGAGAAGTTAAATGAAAGAATTCTAATTATACGTCTTAACATGATTTTGCAAAGACTTGGGCTTTTCAGAAACACAACTGAAATTCAACCAGGTAGTTGGGATACACCAGGCGGCAGGTAAACACTCTGAAAACCTGGAGCTAAGGATCAACCAACAGAAAGAAGCCGGGAGAATAAAGGGAAGGAAAAATGACACAAACTACTGGGGACAGAGGGGGTGTCACCAGATCCATCTGTCAGCTTCCAGAGCATCTGTCTGCAAGAGCCTGGGGCTAGCACAGCGGCTGCAGGGGCCCATATCCCCTCTCCCAGACTCACTGACAGGAGCTTGTTCTGAGTAGGCCTCATAGGAAGACCATAGCTGTGAAGATGAAAACATAAGAGTTGACAGAGGTAAGTGCCAACCAAGAAGCCAATCACTTTGTTATTTCCTTGATAGCTGTCTGTTCAACAAGGAGTCAGCAGTTCTCAACCTGTGGGTCACGACCACTTTGGTGATTGAACAACCCTTTCATAGGGGTCGCCTAAGACCATCCTGCATATCAGATCTGGTGACGCCCTCTCTGTCCCCAGGAGTTTGTGTCATATGTTTCTGAAAACAGTAGCAACATTACAGTTATGAAGTAGCAATGAAAATAATTTTATGGTTGAATCACAACATGAGGAACAGTATTTAAAGGGCCAGAAGGTTGAAAAGCAGAGGGCTAGATGAATAGAAATAGGTTGTGTGTTTTTTGTTTGTTTGTTTTAGTTTTTGTTAACTGGTGATTAACAAGGATGTTTTCCATTGACTTTTAGAGAGAGTGAAAGGGAGGGGGAGAGGGACCAGGGAGCAAGCCTGCAACCGAGGTATGTGCTCCTGACTGGAATCGAACCCAGGACCCTTCAGGCTGTGGGCCAACATTCCATCCACTGAGCAACACCAGCTAGGGCTAGAATTAGGGTTTTAAAATTCACAATATTCCTTTAGCCAACTGGAAATGAAAACTACACTAATGACCTTTAACTGGAGGGTGGTACAATTTTGCATTTCTGAGCAAACAGTTTGTTCATTAGAATGAGCAGATAAAAGGTCCACCCAAAACCACCTGACAGAGCTCAGTGCCCTCGATGAGAATGTTCTGTCTGGGCTGATAACAAACTCCAGATAGATTCCCCTCCTCTTTCCCTCAGGCCAGTGTAGAGAATGTAGCAAGAACACAGCAGAGACAAGTAAGTGATCATTGAGTTATCCAAGAGCGAAGACCTCCAGCTAACAAGTTTTCCCAATCAGTGTAATTTTTAAAATAAGGGAAGCAGAGACTCCTGCTGATGCCCAAGTAGCTAAACGCCAAACTCACCTCTTCTCACAACCGCATCAAAATTACAGAACAATCATTGAAGACCACCTGAACACTAGCCAAACAGAATTCCTATTACTAAGAATACTAAGAAGTCATACGGAGACTGATAGGAGGGATGGAGTCAAGAATTAGGCTGGTCCCACACCCTCAGTGTGACTATTAATAATCGGGTGGAGGTTCCACCTAAGGAACAAGGGGTCCCAGCCTCAAACAGGCTCCCCAGACTGGGGCACCAGCTTTAGGAACAAAAGTCCCTATAACATTTGGCTGTGAAAACCAGCTGGGGTTGTGACCAAGCAAGACAGTGTGCTATGAGAGCTCTAGGCACTGCAGGGCTTAAAGGGCCCAAGCACAGACTCACTCACAAGCACATGCACTCAGCTCCAGCGCAGGGACTGCATCTTGAAAAGCACCAGGGACATACTGGCAGGAACTAAATTGTCTAGCTTCAGGGTGAAGATTGGAGGTCAGGGGTTGGGTCAGCCCACCAGATGTAACTGCTGGCAGACACCACAGTTCCTCTGGCTCCTCCTATGCAGCTGGCAGGCACAGGTAGGCACCAAATCTGAACACACCATTAACACTACCCACCAGGGTGATACTGAGACCCTACCCCACCCAAGTTGCCCACCTAGCTCAGACTTCTTCCAGTGAATTTTCCACACATGTTGTCTGCCTCAGGTGATGCTGCAGACTTTCCTAAATGTTTCAAAGATCCACAAATCCCAAACAAGCAATGGCCAGCCTTAGCATGATTTGTACCACCTTCTAAGTGGTCCCAAGCCTGTGACTAGTGTAGCCAGCCTAGGTTTGCAGCATAGCCTTTTCTAGGTGCCTCTTAAGTCCAGTACAGGTGGCAACCAAAGACAATCACTTAGTAGCTGCTACAAGGTGGTCCTGGGCCAGGCAGCTGAGCATGGCCTGCAAAGGAGCCCTCCTAAGAAACGCCAGAACCAGCATAGCCAGTGGTCAGCTTCAGACCAGAGCAACACCCAACTAGCACCACAAACAACACACCCAAGGGCAGACTTGGCAGGCTCCAGGGCCTTGTTAAAGCAATCCCACTCCTTGGGATGAGTCCCACACAACAGCTTACCCACTGTAGTCACAGCCAGTCCTTACAGCCAGTCAGCCTGATGGTAATCCCATCCATTGTAATGCCAGCAGCAGTCAAGGCTCAACCACAACAGGAGAGCACATACCACTGACACAAGAGACACTCTGGAACACCTGGCTCAGGTGACCATGAAGACGGTACCACTGGGTTCCACAGGTCAACTTCTACATAAGGCCACTCTGCTAAGACTGGAAGGCATAAATAATCTACCTAGTACATAGAAGCAAACACAAGGAGTAATCCAAAATGAGAGGATAAACATGTCCCAAATGAAAAAATAGAAACAAAAATCTGAAAAATGAACTAAACAAAGTGGAAACAAGTATTCTACCAGATACAGAGTTGAAAACACTGGTTATAAGGATGTACAATAAACTTAGGAGAAAAATAGAGAACTTCAATAGAGATAGAAAGCATGAAAAAGCACCTGTCAGAAGTGAAACATATAATAACAAATTAAGAATATATCACAGGGAATCAATACAGATTAGATGAAGCAGAGAATCGAACTGGCAATCTGAGAGGCAAGATAGTGGTAAATACCTGATCAGAACAGCAAAAGGACTAAAAAAGAAAATGAGAATTCAAGGGACCTCTGGGACAACATCAAGCCTAAGAACATATTATGGTAGTACAAGAAGGAGAAGAAGAAAACAAGGGATTGAAAAACTATCTGAAAAAATAATGGCTAAAAACTTCCCCTACCTGGTGAAAAAAAAATAGACTTACAAGTCCAGGAAGTGCAGAGAGTCCCAAACAAGATAAAGCCAAAGAGATCTGCAACAATACACACCATAATTAAGGTTATTAATTGCCAAAGGTTAAAGACAAAGAGATTCTTAAAAGTAGAAAGAGAAAAGCAGTTAATTACCTGCAAGGGAGCTGCCATACTGTCAACTCATTTATCAACAGGAACTTTGCAGTCCAGAAGGGAGTTGCAAGACATATTCAGGTGATAAAAATCAAAGCCCTATGACCAAGATTGCTCTCCCCCGAAAGACTATCCTATAGAATTGAAGGAGAGATAAAAAGAGTTTTCCAGGCAAGAAATACCTAAAGGAATTCATAAAACCAGTATTATAAGACATGTTAAAGGGACTTCATTAAGAAGCAGAAAATTAAAAAATAGGTATAATAAAATGGCAATAACTACATACCTATCAATTATCTTAAATGTAAATAAATTAAGTGCTCCAACCAAAAGACTAGGGTAGCTAAATAGATAAGAACACAAGACCCATACAAATTCTACCTACAAGAAAACCATTTCAGATCAAGACACACAGACTGAAAGTAAAGGATAAAAAAAGTTTCATGCAAACAGAAATGACAAGAAAAAAAAAATGCCGGGGTAGCAATCCTTCTATCAGGTAAAACATACTTTAAAACAAAGATTATAACAAGAGACAAAGACATTTTATAATGATAAAAGGATCAATCCAAAAAGAAATTACACTGGTAAACATTTACCCACCCAGTGAAGGAGCACTTAAATAAATAAACTAGTTATTGATGACACAAAGGGAGAAATCGACAGTAAAAGTCATAGTAGGGGACTTTAACACCCATTGACATCAATGGATAGATCATCTGGACAAAAAAATCAAAAGGATACAGCAGCCTTAAATAAGAATTAGATCAGGTGAGTTTAATTGATATTTTTAGAACATTTTACCCCAAAGCAGCAGAAAATACATCCTTTTCAAGTGCACATGAAACACTTTCCAGAATAGATCACATGTTAGGCCACCAAACAAGTCTTAATAACTTTAAAAATATTGATATCAAGCATCTTCTCTGATCACAATAGTATGAAGCTAGAAATCCATTACAAGAAAACTAAAAAACACATGAACACATGAAGGCTAATAATATGCTACTAAACAATGAATGGGATAATAAGACACCTTGAGAAAAATGAAAATGAAAACACAGCAACCCAAAATTTATTGGACACAGCAAAAGCCGTCCTAAGAGGGAAATTTGTAGTAATACAGATCTTCCTTGAGAAAGAAAAAAAAAAATCTCAGCCTATCTAATCTTACACCTGAAGAAATAAAAAAGGAACAAGGACCCTAAAAAAAAAAAAAAAAAAAAAAAAAAAAAAAAAAAAAAAAAAAAAAAAAAAAAAAAAAAAAAAAAAAAGGAACAAGGACCAAAAAAAAAAAAAAAGGAACAAGGAACAAAGCCCAAATTGAGTAGAAGGAAGAAAAAAATAAAGATCAGAGTGGAAATAAATGAAATAATCTTTAATAAAAAAATAGAAAAGATTAATGAAACCAAGAGCTGCTTCTTTGAAAAGACAAATAAATTGATAAACCTTTAGCCAGACTCATCAAGGAAAAAAGAGAAAGGACCCAAATAGATAAAATCAGAAATGAAAGAGAAGTCACAACCAGCACCATAGAAATACAAAGGATTATAAAAAATACTATAAACAAGTAATACTAACAAACTGGACAACCTGAAAGAAATGGATAAATTCCTGAAAACATATTATCTTCCCAAGCTGAATCAGGAAGGAACAGAAAATCTGAACAGTCCAAGAAGTATTAATAAAATCAAATCAGATTTTTATTTTTGTAATAAAAAACTCCCAACAAAGAAAAGTACTGGACCAGATGGTTTCACAGGTAAATTTTTACCAAACATTCAAAGAATGCCAACCCTTCTCAAAGTATTCCAAAAAAATGAAGAGGAAGGAAGGCTCCCAAACTTTTTATGAGGCCAGCATTACCCTGATACCAAGACCAGACAAAGACGCTTACAAAAGAAGAAAATTACAAGTTAATATCCCTGATGAACATAAATGCAAAATTCCTCAGCAAAATATTAGCAAACCAAATTTAGCAATACATTAAAAAGATCATATACCAAGATCAAGTGGAATTTATTCCTGCTATGCAGAGTTTTTTCACTATCCACAAATGAACATGGTATACCACATAAAATGAAGAATAAAAACATATGATCATATCAATAGTTACAGAAAAAGATTTTGACAAATCCAGTATTAATCTAATCTAATAAAAGAGTAATATGCTAATTGTGTCACTTGGCTACATCCCAGATCATGCCCACCAGCCAATCAGAGTGACTATATGCAAATTAACCCAACCAAGATGGCGGCCGGCAGTCATGGTGCTAGAGCAAACAGGAGGCTTGGTTGCCCTGGCAATGGGGGAAGCTAAGATACCTGCTTCCAGCCAGCCTTGCTGGGAGCTTGGGTCTCTGGAGGTTGTGGCCAAACAGAAAACAGCCATCAGCCCCTCACCCAGGATGGCCCCACTCTCATGGGGTGAGGGTTCCTGACGGGGTGCTTGGCCATAAGCCACTCACCTAGGCTGGCCAAGCACCCCAGCAGGACCACCCCCCTCCCTGAGGGGATGTGGCCAGCCTGAAAATGGCCCTCAGCTCCTGACCCAGGCTGGTGAGGAACCTCAGCGGGACCCACACCCTGATCCAAGACACCCTTCAGGGCAAACCAGATGGCCCCCACCCATGCACCAGGGCTCTATCCTATATAATAAAAGGGTAATATGCAAATTGATCCTAATAGCAGATCCACTGGGAATGACTGGTCACTATGACACACACTGACCATCAGGGGGCAGACACTCAATGTAGGAGCTACCCCTGGTGCTCATTGCACTCCCACAGTGGGAGCTCTGCTCAGCCAAAAGCCAGGCTGATGACTGCCAGTACAGCAGTGGTGGTGGGAGCTTCTCCTGCCTCCTCAGCAGCACTAAGGATGTCCAACTGCAGCTTAGGCCTGTTCCCGGCTGGCAAGTGGACATCCCCTGAGGGCTCCCAGGCTGCCAAAGGGATGTCTGACTGCCAGCTTAGGCCTGATCACCTGGGAGTGGGGCTAAGCCAGCAGGTGGACATCTCCCTAAGGAGATGGCACAGGCTGGGCTGAGGGTCCCCCCAAGTGCACAAATTTTTGTGAACTGGGCCTCTAGTTTATGATAAAAACTCAGCCAAGTGTGTTTAGAGAGAACATTTTTCAATGTAATAAAAGCCATATATGACGAACCCACAGCTAACATACTCAATGGTAAAAAAAATAAAAGTTTTTTTCCCTTTATTGATTAAGATATTACAAATGTGTCCTTATCCCCACAATGTCCCCTCATCCCCCCACTCCTGCCCTCACCCTCATCCCCTGTTCTCCACATCCATCACTAACGCTTATATGCATGCATTCAAGTCCTTTGGTTGATCTCTCCTCCTCACCCCCTCCCTCCCCTACCTTCCCTCTGAATTTTGAGCATCTGATCAATGCTTCTCTGTCTCTACGTCAGTTTTTGTTCATCAAGTTTATGTTGTTCTCACAAATGAGTGAGAGCATATGATATTTATCTTTCTCTGACTGACTTATTTCACTTAGCATTATGCTCTCTAGCTCCATCCATGCTGTTGCAAATGGTAGGAGTTCCTTCCTTTTTACAGCAGCATAGTATTCCATTATGTAGCTGTACCACAGTTTTTTAATCCATTCATCTGCTGATTTCAAATCTTAGCATTGGTAAATTGTGCTGCTATGAACACAGGGATGCATATATCCTTTCTGATTGGTGTTTCTGGTTTCTTGGGATATATTCCCAGGAGTGGGATCACTGGGTCAAATAAAAGCTCCATTTTTAGTTTTTTGAGGAAATTCCATACTGTTCTCCACAGTGGCTGCATCAGTTTGCATTTCCACCAGCAGTGAACAAGGGTTCCTTTTTCTCCGCATCCTCTCCAGCATTTGTCATTTGTTGATTTGTTGATGATAGCCATTCTGACAGGTGTGAGATGGCACCTCATTTTCTTTTTGATTTGCATCTCTCGGATCATTAGTGACTTTGAACAGGTTTTCATATGTCTCTCAGTCTTATGTATGTACTCTTTCAAAAAATGTCTATTTAGGTCCATTGCCCATTTTTTGATTGGGTTGTTTCTCTTCCTTTTGTTAAGTTGTATGAGTTTCCTGTAAATGCTGGAAATTAAACCTTTATCAGAGATATCATTGGCAAATATGTTCTCTCATGCAGTGGGTTTTCTTGTTGTTTTGTTGATGGTTCCTTTTGCTGTGCAGAAGCTTTTTATTTTGATATAGTCCCATTTGTTTATTTTCCCTTTAGTGTCCATTGCCCTAAGAGCTGTGTCAGTGAAGAAATTCTTTTGGCATATGTCTGAGATTTTGCTACCTGTGGATTCCTCTAATATTTTTATGGTTTTCCATCTTACGTTTAAGTCCTTTATCTATTTTGAGTTTATTTTTGTGTACGGTGTAAGTTGGTGGTCTAGTTTCATTTTTTTGCATGTGTCTGACCAAATTTCCCAGCACCATTTATTAAAGAGACTGTTTTGGCTCCATTGTATGGTCTTTCCTCCTTTGTCAAATATTAATTGAGCACAATGGTTTGAGTCAATTTCTGGGTTCTCTATTTTATTCCATTGGTCTATATGTCTGTTCTTGTGCCAGTACCAGGCAGTTTTGAGAACAGTGGTTTTGTAATACAGCTTGATATTTGGTATTGTGATCCCTCCTACTTTGTTATTCTTTCTCAGGATTGTAGCAGCAATTCGGGTTTTTTTGGTTTGTTTGTTTTTAAATATATTTTTATTGATTTTTTATAGAGAGGAAGGGAGAGAGATAGAGAGTTAGAAACATTGATGAGAGAGAAACATCGACCAGCTGCCTCCTGCACACCTCCCACTGGGGTGGTGCCTGCAACCCAAGTACATACCCTTGACCAGAATTGAACCTGGGACCTTTCAGTCCACAGGCTGACGCTCTATCCACTGAGCCAAATGGGTTACGGCCTATTCGGGGTTTAAAAAAATTTTTTTTTTAATTTAAAAAAGTAACAATCATGGATGTCCACTTTCCACTTTAATTTGGCATTAGAAGTCCTAGACACAGCAATCAGACAGAAAGAAATAAAAAGGCATCCAAATTGGAAAGAAAGAAATAAAACTCATTATTTGCAGATCACATGAAACTCTACAGAGAGAGCCCTAAAGACTGCACCAATGATCTTGTAGTTAATGAGTTCAGTAAAGTAGTGGAATACAAAATTAATATTCAGAAATTAGTTCCATTTTTATACACCAATAACAAACTATCAGAGAAATTATAAAAACAGTCCCATTTACAATTGCATCAAAAAAAAGTATAAAATACTTAGAAGTACATTTTACTGAGTAGATAAAAGACTTGTACTGGAAAACTATAAAACTATGAGAAGAAAGAAGTTGAAGATACAATATGAAAGCATTTAATGTGCTCATGGATAGGAAGATTTAACCTCATTGAAATGTTCATACTCATCAAAGCAATCTATAGAGTAAATGCAATCCCTATCAAAATACAAATGGTATATTTCACAGAACTAAAATAAATAATCCCAAAATTTATATGGTACCACAAAAGATACCAAAGAGCCAAAGCAATCTTTAGAAAGAAGAACAAATTGGAGATATTATGCTACCTGATATCAAATTATACTACCAGGCTACCTATAATAATAAAAGTATAATATGCTAATTAAACCGGACATCCTTCCGGAAGACCTTCCAGGTGAAGCTGGGGCTGTGAGGGAATTCCAGGTCCCAGGTGCCAGAGGGAAGCCATTGCCGGCAGCTGGGGGAAGGAAGGCCTACTCTTGCATGAATTTCGTGCATCGGGCCTCTAGTAGTAATTCAAATAGCATAGTGCTGATATAAAAACAGACATATAGACCAATGGAACAAAATAGCCCAGAAATAAATCCACACCTATATAGTCAATTAATGTATGACAAAGGAGGCAAAATATATGGGGTAAAGACAGTCTCTTCAATAAATGATGTTGGGAAAAATGGACAGATACATGTAAAAGAATGAAACTGGACCATTTTCTTGCACCATATACAAGAATAAAGTAAAAATGGATTAAAGACTTAATGTAACACCCAAAACCATAAAACACCTAGAAGGAAACATAGGCAGTCAAATCTCATATTTCTCTTAGCAACATTTTTTTCTGCTATATCTCATTGGACAAGGGAAACAAAAGAAAAAATAAATTTGACTACATCAAACTAAAATGTTTTTGTACAGCAAAGGAAACCTACAGATTGGAAGAGATGTTCACCAGTGATACATCTGAAAAGAGCTTAATATTTGACTTATATAAGGAACTCATACAATTTAACACCGAAAAACAATTTTATTAAAATTTGGGCAGAGGACTTTGAATAGACACTTCTCCAAAGAGGATATACAGATGGCCAATAGATATATGCAAAGATGCTCAACATCACCATAAGGGAAACTGAAATTGAAAACACAATATCTCTTCACATCTGTCAAAATGACTATCATCAATAAATCAACAAATGCGTTGGTAAGGATGTGGAGAAAAGGGAACCCTCATGCACTGTTGGTGGGATTGCGAATAAGTGCAGCCACAATGGACAACAGTATAGAGGTTCCTCAAAAAATTAAACATGACCCAGCAATTACACTTCTGGGTATTTATCCATAGAAATACAAAACACTAATTCAAAACGATATATTTACAGCAGCCAAAATATGGCAGCAACCTAAGTGTCATTGATAGATGGATAAAAAAAAAAAAAAATGTAGTGCATATATGCAATGTAATATTACTTAGCCAGAAAGAGAAAGATGTCTTTCCATTTGTGACAGGATGAAACTAGAGGGTATTATGTTAAGTGAAGTAAGCCAGGCAGAGAAAGACAAATACCATATCATTCCACTTATGTTTGGAATGTAAAAAATAAAATAAACAAACAGAAACAAACTCATAGACACAGAAAATAATTTGATGGTTGCCAGATAGAAAGGTGGGTTGGGAAGATGGGTAAAAGGGTGAAGGGTCAAGAAGTTCAAATTGGTAGTTACCAAACATTCATGGAGATATAAAGTATAGCATAGGGAATATAGTCATTACTATTGTAATAACCATATTGGTGCCAAGTGGGTACTAAACTTATCAGGGTTAACACTTCATAAGTTATATACATTTCCAACCACTGTGTTGTACACCTGAAACTAATATAATGTTGTATGTCAACTGTAATTGAAAAAATAGGAAAAGGGAAAAAATAAATAAAACATCCTTCTTCTGAAAAAAATTTCAAGAAATTTAATCATTATACATATATATCCAAATA
>PVJC01002587.1:0-77956 GCA_004026665.1 Murina feae
CTTTTATTAGTTTAGATGACTATCATACTTTTTTCCCATATGTCATTTGGTGACTACAAATATATTTCTTGTCATCCATATGTATGATTTTCAAAATCAACCAGGAAGAAGAGAGTTGTAATACAGAAAGACAATGCTTTCTTTAACTCAAAATGCTAACATGTAAATTACTTTGTGAATGTTAAGTTCTTTTACAATTTCCACTCTCTCTCCTCTACATTGTTTCATCCTTGTGTTGTATCAGTGTTAGAGGCAAGGCAGTGCAAATCATTGATATTTTAGTCAACTGTGCTCCTGTCAGACCTTTCAAATGGTCAGGATTCCTATGCCTTTTGAGGGAAATCATTTGACAGTCTACTCAGACATTTGATTCATTTCCTTTTTCTAACAGCATTGCCATGTTCTGTAATTTAAGTTATTTTCTAACCACTCCATTTAAATTCCTTTAGATCCCAAGTTTCGAGTGAGAGATGAGAGAGAGAGAGAGAGAGAGACTCATGTTTTTTTCAAACAATAGTGTATAAATGTCCAGGGTATCTGTGTCTATGTCCTGCCCTAGACTACACCATTCCATGTGACTGCCATAGTCTTGTATGACTTTACACCAATGAGCATTTGCACTAGATAGGTGACTAATCTTCATGCATTCTGTGATAGTTTTTTGATATTTTATGGATTTTTCTCAAAAAGCATCATCATAATATAAATGTGATTGTATCCTCCTTGAGAGCAGGAGAAAAATACCTAACATTGTATTTGCAGTATTCCTAGAAAACTTGGTAAGTTGCTTATACAACTGAACAAAACAGATTTTACTAATTAAAATAACTATTACCCATCAGTTCACTTTAATCTTTCATACTGAGAGAAAGTTTATGTATCAAGAATGTGTTTGAACCATGAAGTCAAAAATTGACTCTGAGCCACCCACAGATGTCTGAGCTTCAGGGAGTACATATTCCACATCACCTCAATTTGAGACACCTGAAGACTTTCCTGTTCCTTTCCTTGTGGGGCAGTCTCTCCACTTCCAAGCAGTATTGAACTATCCTGAATTAGTTTTAGAACTCACCTAGGACTTCAGCTTTATCATAGGTTATACAGATCTAAAGCTAAAAAGCAATAAAGAAATAATTTATTTCTTCAGGCCAGCAGGTCCTCACTTGTAGACTTATTTGAAGACGGGTTGTATTCTTGTTTATAATTATTAACTCTGTCCTTACATCTAGTCTTTCAGTTTTCTGCCTGACAAATGTGCAGCAACCACCTAATCAGGTTAGAATCTTATTTAGGTTGTTAATTTGCATAAAAAAGATGTTAATCCTGCCTCTACTATTAGATTTTTTAAAGTATTTGGAGTGGAAGCCACTGAATACTTGCAATGTTACTCTCAAAATATCTCAAACTACCTACTGCCCAATCCATACAAGAAAAATGTTCAGAATACCAGAATAAACCACAGCCTCTGCACTTTGATAAATCAGCCTTTTAAAAATGTGTTCCTCAGGGAACATTGGTCTTACAAGATGTCACTTCTGGTATCCAGTGAACAAATGGTTTCATGATGAAATATACCAGTTGAAACAATCTACAGGATTTCTCTGAGCCTTTCAACAGTGTGAATTTGCAAGAAGCAGAAGAGGATGCAGCATTTTCCAAATTATTTAACTGCAGAAACATTTTCCTCCTGACTACCTAACAGGACTCGTGTTCTTTAAAGGAGACCTAGGAAAATTATCTCTAGATAGTCTCTATGCTATTTCTAGATTGAGCCAGAGAATTGGAGAGAATACTGAATCTTTTGATGTTGATCCACCCACCCTTTCCCCAAATATATTCACTGAGTTATAATTTGTTATTCTGCCTCCACTTCCACCACAGCAGGATGCTACCAAAGACTTACTGTTGAATTCACTACAGGAATGGTTAAGAGCACAATCCACTATGGGTAGTCCCTTTACAAGATTAGCATGAAAAATTGTTCTTTTATATGAAGTCTTTTGGAAGAAAATTCTCCCAAAAATAAAATCCCAGGAAAGGTTGTGTTGTTATGTTTTGACCTTATGGACATGGCAACTTTTCCCCTGATTATACTTACCTTTTTGCTTAGATTAGGGAAGTTCAAGCTAAGTTTGCAGACCATGTTTAATAATTATTCAAGGCCTTATATTTTATACATTTATGTAATACTAGAAGCACAGTGCACCAAATTTCGTGCACTGAGAGGTAGTCCCTCAGCCTGGCCTGTGCCCTCTTGCAGTCCAGGACCCCTCACTGCTTACTGCCTGCTGCTCACTGACTCTTACCATTCAGCTTGCTGCTCCTTAGTGCTGCCCTGAGAGGCTCCTGCCACAGCTACTGCACTTGCCAGCTGTGAGCCCAGCTTCTGGCTGAGCAGCGCTCCTCCTGTGGGAGGGCACTGACCACCAGGGGACAGCTCCTGCATTGAGCGTCTGCTCCCTGCTGGTCAGTGAACATCATAGTGACCAGTCGTTCTGGTAGTTCCACCGTAATGGTCACTTAGGCTTTTATTATATAGACTAAAGGCCTGGTGCACAAAATTCATGCAATTGGGGGGTATCCCTCAGCCCAGCCTTCACTCTGGTCTCCCCTAACTCCCTCTCCTGCAGGCCTGGTCCCCACCCCCACAGCCTCCCATGCAGGCCTGGTGGCCCCCAACTTCCCTCTTCTGCAGGTCTGGTCTCCCCCACTGCCCTCCCCTGCTGACCTGGTCGCCCCCAACTACCCTCCCCACATGGGGCAACCACCTTGTGCGAGGGTGTGACAATCAATTTGCATATTATCTCTTTATTATATAGGATAACTTTCTAGTTTTATCTAATTAATTAACCTACATTTTTCTTTTCATCAGATTTACCTTTTTAAACTGAACTGTACATAATATAGATATAGATATATAGATGATATAGATATAGATATAGATATAGATATAGATATAGATATAGATATAGATAGATATGTACATATATAAATGTAGATATTGATAGATATTCTTCTCAAATCCTTTAGGTAATGAGGTAGAATGTAAATTAACATATAATGTCTTTACTCACAACAAAATCATATTCAGTTGCCCCTAAAGAGACAGAAAATGATTTTTACATTCATTCAAATACCAGATATTTGAATGAATGTTTATTTCATTCAAATATCTGGTATGCAATTCATGATTAGGTTTTCCCATCTTCTTCTTGTACTTCATCCCTAGTCTCACACTGCATTCTCAACTGTTTATTTCCTTTTATATAAGAGATTTACCAAAACCCACTGTCATTTCTCTCTTTCTAAATTTATTTGGGTCATCAATTGTTATTGTGCAGACCACTCATGGCTTTTTTTTTCTCACTTGCGCATTAAAATTAGCCCATAATTATGTTGCTAAGGAAATGAGGAAACTTTATGAGAGTTTACCGGTACTCACAATTTACTAAGAATTAAAACTCTGACTATAAGAGGGGAAATAAGATTTGAGAAAAAAATGAATCTCTGTTCACTTCAACCAATGTTCCGAATTTGGCAACTGCCTGCATCTGGGATGTGTATTTATAAAACCAGAACTAATAAAAGCAGTGATGTGCAGCTATGGAAGTCATAATTTGATTCAAGTAAATCTCTCAATTTTTGTATGTGTATGAGCATATTGCTCTTTGCTAATTCCCTTTTAGTACTTATTTCTTGACTGCTCACATTTTTACCATGTGATAATTTTTTAAATGTTCTCCAAAGTTTTTAACTTAGTTCACTCAATAGATTTTCCTGTAACTTTGATTGAACAGTATCCCTTATGTACCAGCCCTTCAGTCACAGCACTAAAGAGAGAGGCTCTGATTCACAAAATGTGAATTTCTGACTGCTTTTTTTTTTTTTTTAAGAATTTGAGCAACACATGACAAATGCTTTCTCACCATGTTTTCTGTATTCCATCTACCTTTCTGCCAGCATAATAACCCTCCAGTTCTGAAAATAGTAGGGTAACAATGTACTAAAGAGAAAGATAAAGATAAGAACAAATGATTATGTAATTTCAGCCAACAATACACAGGAATTAACAGTACCATCACTTAGGTTGAGTAAATTCCCAAAATGCCATTTGACTTGATAGAGTAATGAGAGAGGATGCATCACTAATGCCCACTTCCATTCTTGGGAACATCAAAATGGCAGTTTATTCTACTCTAGTTAAGTTCAATTCAGAGGCTATCTCTAAAAATAGTCTCAGATAAAAAGTCCATGAAAATGCAAGTCTAACTTTCACTAATTCTTTTAGTAGTGAAATTTTCTACATTCTGAATTTTTATTAAAAAGTAGGGTGTTTATGTGTGTGAGAGAGAGAGAGAGAATGGGGATGAGCATACATGGACATTCTCTGGTCTCAACAGTCCTCGCGATAGGTCAGGCATCACAATAACTCTAGTTTACAGTCCTGGACTGCAGAGAAGCAAAGGTTTCTACACGTTTCTTTATAATTATAGGACATACTGACAACTAAGTAGTCCATAAGACTGGACATCCTAACTTTCCTATTAAATTGATAATGAGAGAATTAAACAGGTATCAAAAAATGTTCAGGTAGATGTTAAATGACATAATTAACAAAACATAAATAAGGGTTGCTTTTCTCTTAAAGTCATACCTAAATTTTAGTTATTAAAATTAGGTATTAGCTATGACAGAATCCTAGAATTGAGAGATGACTTCACACTTATTTAATCTAAACCTTCTATTTCATGGAAGAAGGAAAGAAAGCCTAGAGAAGTTGTGACCTGTCCCAGATCACACAATTAAATAGTGGCACAGGTAGAACCAAAACTTGATTTTCTCTTTACCATTTCCTTGACAGGTTAGAAAAATTATAAACCATAGATTTATTCCCCATTACAAAACTGCCCTTATTTTCTTTTCAGCTTCTATTACTTTAGGTTGAAATTTCCCTGTTTTACACACACTTGTCCAAGGAGTTACTAACTCAACTACGGAGGACTTGAGAACCAGAATAAACTTGAGCAATCATAATCCAACCATTTCATTTTCTCATCAAGAAACAAGGCCCAGTGAAGTTCTGAAACTTGCCACAGTAAAAGAATGAGGCAGTGTCTCAATAGAGCCTGCATCCCTATCTCTTTTCTTTCTGCAATCTGGTACATGTCATGTCGTTTTATGCATTGAAATTATTTTAAAAGTTTAATAGCATGATAAATTCTTTCACAAAACAAGTAATCACATTTAAATATCTGCTTACATCTGGATATATCAAATAGCATGTGGATGTGTCTAACAAATAAATCATAGCAATGACATAAGACCCCTATTCTGGTCTAAAATGCTCTTCTTCCTCTACCTCCTCAGTGTCCTCCCTCTGGTTCATTCCCAAATGCCTGTCAGTGAGGGAAATAAGGACCATTATTATATCCATTCTTTCCTACAATTTCCCCATTGATTCAACAAGATTATGGGGTAGGCCTTATCGGCAGTATGACTTATGATAAACTTTTACTCTGCAAACAACACCCTATTTTAAACATCTTTATTTTTTTAATTGGACATAAAACTGTAGGTCTAAAAAGAAGGCTAGAGAAGTTATGCTTATAGATTTTGGAGCATACCCTAAAGTGAACAAGTTTAGATGCATCCTGTGTTTGGGCAACTAATTCTGATCCTATGCATCATCAAAGATTCCTTTATTTCTCCTCCTTGTTTTTCCTTCCTATGAGTGTATCTGCTGTTGAATCATGTCCATGCCATTCAATGATTATCTCACTGTACTGAGGTCAGTGGGGAGCAATCTACTCTTGTTTGTATTGTTCCCAACAGCCATGAAAGATCATAAGTAACAATGCCCCAAATTATATTCATATAATGCTAAATCTTCCTTGAAAGATCTATAGCATAATAACACAAACTATTTTACTGATGTGGCTGTCATTTCAATATCTGAAATACACACAAAAACAAAAAACAATGTCATTAACTTACTATGTGCTTGATAAGGTTCAATTTAATGATTATATGTCATTAGTAAAATAACTTGGCATCACATCCTCCTGGGTGCTAACAATTCAAGGAAAGTAAAACACATAGCATTTCACTTCCACTAGAGAAGTAAAACCTGAATGGAATTTCATAATGAGTGACCAAGTCAGATTCTGTAATACTGAGTACAGATAACTGAAAAGTTTATGGGATATTATGTAATCCAAAAAATCAACCATAGGTTCAATACTTTAACTCTCATTATAAAAACTAAAAAAGTGTAGTGTATTATAGATCATGGGCTCTAGAGTTATAGTCAAATATCAGCTCTTACTATGTAACCTCAGAGAAATTACTTGAATTCTATATGACTGTTTTCTCACCTTTAAAATGGGTATAGTAATAGTACTATCTACAAGGACTTTTTGAATATAAAATAAATTGAAATATATTGAAAGCTCTCAGAGTAATGCTCAATATATTATAAATGCTCAATCAACATTCTCTATTATTACTGTAAACCAGTCTACTAATACAGTAAACCCAATAAAATTATGTTGCTTCTGCTTTCTCCATGTCTTCCCATACAACTGTATATTAACAAATAATCAGATCCTAATCTTTGGACTACTAGAATTCTTTTATGCTTTCCTATGATCTCAATTCTCATTTTTAATTTGTAGGCATTCACTGGCTTCAAACATTCCATTGCTCGATATAAAAAACTTGAGAATGCTCAATTTGGAAAAAATGAAAATGAAACATACTCATAGTACTTTCAGTGATTTGTATATGTTCATAACTTTAAGTCCTCAGTGAAAAAATAATCTTCATTCCAAAAAGAACATAAATAATTTTAGTGAAATTAATTACTGTAAACATATTTAAAGAGATTTTCAAAACAATTTCAAAGTATTTCTATGCAATGTTTCTAAAATAATACACTTTGTATGCATGCTGAAGAATATTTACAGAACATAGATTATAAACCATTATCAAACATTTACCAAACCCCTATGTCCCTAATGATGATGGCATCTGGTAAAATATCATTGTCAGAAATCTCTAAAACAAAAATGGTTTTTATTCTAAGCCTAATGTATTTTTAAATCAAGCCACAGGGAAGTAATTACTTTTGTTTCTATTCAATCAAGACCTGCACACAAAGTTTATGGAATGACATAATATCCTTCCTGAAATCAGATCGGTATGTAGGACCAGTATCCTTCACACATAACCAGTTCCTGAGCCTTTACAAACAAATCCTAATTTCCAAGGAAACAATCTCATCAAATGCTGCTCACTAGAATTCATATTATTCCTTTTGGAAACAGAACAATAAGATTTTCACGATTACAAACCCCAACTTCCCTTTTAAAATTCAATATATTCTTAAACTATTTTAAGTGGAATTTGTTTGTACAATGGCTCTAAAAAATAATTTTTTTAATTTATTTATGTTTTTAGAAGAGGGAGGTGGTCATAAACTTTATAAACTTACTGAGTAAGTGTGAACCAATTAGGGACTTCCTAGGAATGTTCATCTGTCTGGTTTCTACAGACCTATCCTAAGATTAGGAGGATGTTTTAAACTATTTTTGGAGAATGATGAGTTTTAGTGATGTCCAGACTGTTGGTTCCCCACCCCACTCGCCCCGAATAAAAAGGAACATCCAGCAGCATGTAATCAATACAGGAAGCTGATGCTTCTGTGCACAGGTCACAAGACTTGTTTTGAGATTAGAGGACACATTTATCCTTTACCAGCAAAAAACAATATCAACAAATCAGTGGCAACTACTGACACAAACATACAAAGCGGCAGAAATGTGAACCTGATTGTCAGTCTTATGCCCTTAAGACTGGAATTCTAACTTTCCCTGCTACTAAGAGAGTTCTTTAGAATCTGTGCAGGGTGGAAGTGAGTAGTAACCCCTTGCCCTACTAATTAAATAAACACGTATCTAAGTTTTAAATGTGACACAGTGTGAGGAACCTGCAGAAAAGCTCCTAAAATGCACACTGAGTAAGCCTGTCTCATTTACTCTGTAAACACACATAAGTTTTGGAATTTTATGATTCACTGTCCTGAAGTTTTTTGTGCACTGACGTTATGTGGCAGCTAAGTGCTGTCACTGTTCGCTTAAAACTGCAGCCTAAAGTTATTTCTAAAAGTTACGCGCAACGTGGCATAGAAATCCACATACTGTACAGTGAAAACAATAATTTACAAAACTGAGCATGAAATTGAACCAACAGAAATCAGAATTAACAACAGCCTTCCACTACCGGCAACTCACCTTGTTGAATTTTAGTCACTAGCTGATGGCGCGCTAGAATCCGGCTCATCCTGTAAGGAGAGCGTCTTGTAGTCTGATCAAATCGCAAGTACATCTCCTGGCCCTCAGATGTCATGGAATTTAGATAGTAGCAGCCTGAAGCTGGGGTCCTGGGTCCCTGACCCAGCATCTTGGCAGATTTTCTTTTGCCACCTCACTCTACCCTGGCTGTTTGCGTCTGCCTCGAGTCTCAAAGAGCAAGGCACCGAGCCCAGCAGAGCTCCACAGACCAAGCGATATTTAAAAAGAAAAAGGAGTGCCAGCAACCGCAACTCGGAATTCCAACCCCCTGGCCCTCACGTGACCATGGGGAGCCAATCAAAGGAAGAAAGGAGCAGGAGCACTTACACAGTCAGCCGGAGCCCGGGAGAGCTGTGCCCTCCCGCAGCTTCTATACCCGGCGCTGGCTGAAAGCAGCTGCAAGCATTTGCCTTGCCTAGGTGCTGACCAGGCACCACGAAGCAGCACTCACTAAAAGGGTTAAAAGAAAAAGAGAAAGGGAAGAGAAATGGCGGTAGGAGAAAAATATCCCCCAGGTATAGGAAATCTTTTAGGCTGTTAAAGCTAGAGAAAGCACATTCTTTTCTACCAGATAGCTGCAGTTAGGGAAAAGATGGGTGTGATCAACATCCTAAATGAACAACTTTGAATAAGCATAAGCTGCTGCGTATAAATTACCACGTTTCATTAAAAGAAAGGAAGCTCTTCCAATGAAATTGAACCTCAAGTGCTTGAACACAGGAGTAAATACACTAAACTTCTGACTCTCTGCCATGGGAAGCTGAGAGCTCTTACAGATAAGACTGGGATAGGCAAAGTGCATAAATATCTATTCTTTAATTTTCCTACTTCCTCAATTTTTAATCACCAAGAAGAATAATTTTTATGAAGTACCTGTTACATTTAGGACACTGCCAAGAATCATTGTGAAGATGCAGGTTCATGCCAAGGTACTGCCTGTGGTCAAGCTACTCAGATACAACAGAAAAGTTATGCAAAAGCTTGCAACATAAGCTTTATGTGAAAGGGTGCCTCAAAAAAGACACAAACGCAATGTCAGGGGAGTCATATTATTTTTTACTGGGGTGATGATAGCAGACCACACAGAGGAAGAGACATTTGGGTGAACTTTAAAAAATGGTGGGATTCCGACAGGTAGAGGTGGGAAGGGCTTTGCAGGAGGGTCTCTGTCCACATGTGGGAGACCAGGAATCAGAGTTTGTGTTTAAGGAAAGTGCAAGTGATTTAATTTGGCCACAAGTGAGGATTTATGTGGAAGCAGTTAGAATTCCCCTCCTCCAATTTTTCCTATTTAATATTGTATGATGTGAACAGAAAAAAGTTCATAGAAAACATGTTATTGAATGCTGAGTCGGAGGCTGAGTGAATGAAGCTCTTTGAAAAAGAAATATATGGCCAAGTGGTTCTTACATTTGGCTAACTCAAACTGAAACATAACCCGGTCTGAGATTTACAGTCCTAATAATGAAAAACTCTCCATAAACAGTTAACAGAACTTAAATCAGGCCCTCAATTCTCCTTACTGTGGTTCTCTTAAGGTTGTCAGCCCTAACATCTTTCCCTGAGGGAATTTTTGCTGGCCCAATTCTGAGAAGCAGCCTGTCTTTGGTAACTATCCCACTGGGTAAATGTACAGATTAATGAAGGTCTCTAAGATCTACAATGAAACATACTCTGTCTTAAGGCAATTGTGAGTCTCTTAAGTAATTATGCAAGAGTAGTAGGCAAGTTTAAGTCTTCAAGTCAGCATCATTGTAGAAAAAGAAAAGATCTCACAGGATCCTGTTGTTCCCTTTCCATTCTTATTTAGGATTTGACCTGAATCTCTCTGTTCCAGGGCATCCTCTGTGGGAGGTGAAAGGAATCTAAGAACTAGCGACTCTGGTATGCCAGAAGAATGGCATTAATGATAGACATATTTAGCACTACACTGGAATATTAAATGCCTATGTGTATTCAAGCCAGACACCTGGCAGTAATTATTTGTTCTTTAGGAGAGAATGAAAGAAAAATAGAGAGAGAAAGAAAAGCAGAGTATGGAAGTTGGGAACTTTGGCTATGTTCTGGGAAGGAAAAGGCAGGAAGTAAGGTATAGTTGTTTCATAGCTGTCACTGATGCAAAGAAAAACTGGCTATTCCCAATGCCACCCTTGTAGTTCATTATTGACTTGGTTGCATTTTAAAAATACTCGAAATTATTCTTCCAAAGGAGCACTACCGTGTATAATTTTTTTAAAATTCACAATGCTTACTTTTTGCATAATAATGAATACATGAATACATGAAAGTACTGAGGTGTTTTGTTCTAGAAACTTCAAGATCATTAATATGTACTTTTTGATATATGTTTAAACATGTAACAACATGAAAAATAGTTTTTCATGGGTGACTGGCAATGAAGAACAAGCATTGACCATAAATTTTTAAAAAAGGAATTTTTACTCCCTAATTAAAAGACAATTTAGAATGAAGCCTAGTTTTTTGAAAAATAAGTGTCAGTTTAAATAGGAGGATCCATGCAGGATTATTAATCAACATCTCTATCTTGCCTAGGGCATGTACAAGTTTAATTTTATGGATCAAGTAGTTATAAGTCCATGCAACTGTTCACCATGTTTTTGTTATTTTGCATGACCAAAATACCACAGTAGCAGATAAAGTAACATTAGTTTCTCATTAGCAATACATTTTTATGGAACCTGAATCCTCTTAATGGCTTTTTCTTTTTTTCAGCATTTGGTCCCAGTAATAGAATTACCATTGGGTAGACAGTTTTGTTATGTTTGCTCTAAATGTAAGCAAACTGCTGATAAGCTATCCTGGGATGATAATGCCCTCCTTGCATCTCATTGAAAGAACTCTTCCTGTTCATTGGTGAGGGAGTGAGGTCCAAAGAAATCAGAGAGAGGGTGGGAGTGCTGAAGTCCCAAGTGTACCTTCCAAGACTGAAGCCATATTTCTTCCTTCCCAATTCCTTCAAACAAGAGGAACATGGATGGCACTAGTGGTTAGTATTTATCTACTTTTCCTCCTTCCTAATTTGTTCATCAAAAGCAAACTTCACTCAGAGGATTTCAGGGATGGAATGAACAGATAAGTATTGGGAACTAAGAAGAGTAATAAAGAAAAGGAGGAGGAGAGAGGAGGCTAACAGTGTTAAATAGCTACTATGTACCAAACCTTATGCTATTTACATTTCATGTCTTTAATTAATGTCCACAGCCATCCTCTCTAGTGTCTTATTTTATGGGAAAGGAAACTAAGACTCCCAGAGGTGAAGCAATGCCCTGGTGAAGTCCTTGTTTACCTCTAAGCCAATGATATGTTAACTATCATGTATGATGGACAGAAAAGAGGAAATTGTGGCACAGAAAGGGTGCTGGGGAAATTACATAGGGGAGAATATTTTGTAAGAATATACTGAAAATCATTTTAATTTTATCTAATTGTATGTGATAGTAGAATGTCTATATAGAAATATAGTTATGAGATGGCTAAAATTCTGTGATGGTTGAGATCTGGGTGTTCAGACATAATGAGATGCAAAGCCAAAAGCCTTTAATTAACCAAGAACTTCCTTGGACCCTAGTTTGAGGCCTTAGTCTATGACTGAGAACTGAACCCACCCCTACCACCAATCCTATAGTGAGGAAGCAGCTTGGCTGCTTCTTAATTTAAGGAGTTCTCTTTTGCAGCATAGGTTGTTTCTTCTGCTTTCTGCATATCCTCAAGGCTAACTCTGCATATTGTCTTTCCTTTGCCATGGCATTTCTTCTCCATGCAAACACTCTAAATACAGTAAAAACTTTGAAATTTGATCTCTAAAACAAAATGTTTCCTATTTAAAATTTTCAAATCTTTTGATAGATGATCCTAGATTAGCACTCAATGGAATTTTGTATACATATGGCAGAGTGCTAAGTGTGCTTTTACAGAAGCCAGGAGTGGCTCACTCTGCTCTCATCTGTCTGCTTCACCTTCTACTACTTCACGTATATTCCAGCCGCCTCGTCAGCCTGTTCAAAGGAAGCCAAAATAGTTCTGCCAAGTAGGAGAAAGTTTGAGATACAAGTGGTAGGTGGAAAAAAGCAGAGCTGATTTGGAAATTACTTGAATGCAAAGGTTGTGGGTTAATGGCATAGCCTTCCTGTGGGCTCTAAGCTCATTTTGAGGATTTCCACCAATTGATTGTGATGTATGTGCCCAATTCTGTGCCAATAAGCCTTTCCAGTGTGCATGTATCACATGCCCAATGACCGATACAGTCAAGTTAGTGATGCTAACATTAGCAGCCATGACCAGGACCTTATGTGAAAGGTTTCAGAGTGGATTCTTGACTGATTCAGCTTCCCTAGCCATAGACTGTCTTCCTTTTGGAGTCCTATCTTGCCTGCAAAGATTTCTGAGTGGTAATAGATTTTCTTTATTTTGTCTCTCAGTCTTAACTGCTGTCCTTGGTTAATTTCATCTTTATAGGCTGCTGAGAGTGTGGCTGTGCCCCCATCCCCCACGAACCCAACCATCAGTTCCAGTTCTCATGACCAGTGTCCTGGGTTCATTGCCTATACCCACCCATTCCAGCCAACCAAAACGTTTTCACTTTTCTAAATTGTCTCAGAGATCTTTAACTATGTGATTTCTTAACTAACCTTCCACTCTGTCAAACATATTGCCTTCAGAAATATTTTAATGACTAATACAAAACCCATTAGAATTAACAGTCATATTAATACCTATAAATAGTCATTATATGACAAATTAATCAGATTAGTTTGTTACATGTTAATATGGAATCCATTTATTGCAAGTGCGATGGGAATAAAGTTTTTGCATCTTGGATTTGGAAAACACATTGAACATCTTCTAATCTAGACATTCATCTGATGTACAAATTGCTGTCAAACCAATTAATTAATATGCTACCCACATACATGAAGTGTATTATTTTACTGAAGACCACAAATAGTTTAAGAAAGATTTTCCTCATAATTTCCATTCACTGACTCTAATTCTGCCAGTTGGGGTTAGACAGGATAAATCTGTTTCTTCTTCCTTATTCTTTTCCTTTAAATGTTTGTAGAAAGCCCTTATAAGAATCTTTTGCAGGCTAAACATTCCTTTTCATCAAATTTCATAACTAACTATTCAGCAACCTAACTGGTGTTTCTTGGATCTGCTCCAATATGTCAGTATCTCTTTTAAATATGACTCCTACCCTAAACTTAGAGCTGTAGATATGGCAAGCACAGTAGTGTATAGTACAATGTGTGCATACCACCTGCATCCAGGGTACTGCACTTTTGCTGATCCAATCTGAATTTAAGGGATGTTTAGTTTTAAAATCTACACTCACTCAATCATTAATTCAATATCGACTGAATGCCTACACAACACTGCAATAAGTATGAAATATGCAAAGGAATTGATGTGTCTACCCTGAAGGGCAGGGAAAAGAGCCAAAGAACTCATCATTACACCAATGTTAAGTGTTATGAGGGAGGCTATCTCTATCACCTCATACTGTTTTACAGTCAATTGCAGAGCTTAATCAATGTGGTGTTTACGTATCTTCATATAGTCTACTGTTAAATGAGTGCCCTCTATCATGTACTTAACAAATGACCTTGCAAACTTAAAAACAGGTCTTTCAACTTATTGAAATTATCAAGATACTTTAAATTCCTGATTTTCTTCTCCAACTATTTATTTCTGCCTTGACCTATAATATAGTTAAAAAATATATATTATCTATATATATAAAAGCATAATATGCAAATTGACCAGATGGCAGACTGACCAGTCACTATGACATGCACTGACCATCAAGGGGCAGACATCCAACAAAGGAACTGCTCCACAGTCCCTGATTGCCGGAGCCTACTGGCCAACCTCTCAGAACCTCACCTCAGCAGGCAGGCTCTGATCACTGATGAGGAATGGAGAACCAGAGCTGGGTGGCAGTGGACACAGGCAGTGCCAGGCCAAGGCAGGTGTGAGTGAGTGAGGTCCCAATCGCCCCGCTGGTTGCCCCACACACAGAGGGTGACCGGCATTGGTGGCAGTGGTGTGGGGTCGGCTGCCAGCAGCCAGGGAAAATCAGCCCTGATCACAGCCCAGGACTAGGGACCCTACCTGTGCATGGATTTTGTGTGCCAGGCCTCTGGTAAGAATGTAAAATAAATAGTTATGTGAGTTTGGAAAAAGTTAAAGTAAGGTAAGAAAATAATAAACCCTCAGCTGAAATTATTTCACATAAATACAAAAACAAGCCACACAAACAACCCTGTACATCCGTAGGAGATGGCTGAAAATATGGCTTTGGCTTCCTTTGTGACAAAGCAAAAGGGAAATAAGATTGGTGATACAATTCAAATATCTCCATAAGATAAAAACAAAATGGTTATTCAAGATAAGCACAGAGCACCCAGTATTGAGATGCGGAGGGAAAAATTTCCTGAGTTCTTATAAAGAATCAGCATCCTCAGTGATATTGGTTATGGTAAAAAATCTCAGTTTTTTAAGTGTACCCTTCACTGACAATAGTATGATTATAAAGCACTGTTTAGGAAAAGTAATTTCTATGAGGGCCCCCAAAACAGATGGCGAAAATGCTATTTAAACTATATATTGAACCATATCACTTCTCCAAAAAAATTTCAAAATTTTTCTATTGTACCTAGAACAAAATCCAAACTCCTTATTTGGTGCGTGAGGCCCTGCATGATCTATTCCTATTTATTACTCCCATGTCATCAGCCTCCTCCACTTAGCTACCTCAGATCTTCTTTATACACTACAGGCCCAGTGCATGAAATTCACTGATCCTGGGAATCAGGCCTAAACTGGCAGTCGGGCATCTCTCTCACAATCCTGGACTGCTGGCTCCTAATTGCTCACCTGCCTGCCTGGTTGCCCCTAACTGCCCCCTCCTGCCAGCCTGATCACCGCTCACTGCCTCTGTGTGGCAGCCTGATTGCCCCTTACTGTCCGCCCCTGCCAGCCTGGTCACCGCTCACTGCCCTCCTGCTAGCCTGGTCGCCCCTCACAGACCCCCTGCCGTCCTGGTCACCCTACGCAGCCTGCTTGTTCAGTTGTTTGGTCATTCCTCACTAACCCCCTTGCCAGCCTGGTCATAGGCAGCCATCTTGTGAGGGCATGAAGGTTAATTTGCCTAATATTTCTTTATTATATAGGATGTGCTACTCCTTACCCAGGATGCTCTGCATGTGGCTCTTCCCATTATAGGTTCCTTCTCAGCTTTCTACTACCTGCTAGACTAATATGTCCTCAGGCAGGCCATCCCTGTTCACTTAAGTGAAGCAACATTGAATCTGTTATCTCTAGAGCACCTTTCTAAATGTGCAATTACACATTTATTTTCTCATTGATCTATGTGTTACTTTTTCCCCCCAGTCGACTGTCACATCTAGACCATGTCTATTTCATCCACATTCCAAAATCAGTGCCTATTCTGAACCTAGCACAATAGTACAAAGACAATAGTGATTGAGAAAATAACTGAATAAATGATTATTTAAATTTTTCCAAGGATAAAATTGAGAATGTCTAGTGGAATGGATGCACATTTTTTTAGGCAATCATCATCTTGTTGTTGCTGATATAACAACTTGAATTGGATAAGGAATTGAACAACAGATAAATCAAAGTTTTTTCCTACAAAAAGAGCCTTAAATGCATATATTTCACTTTTTTAGTTAGTAGAAACAATATACACTTTGACTATTAAACAGAGTCAGTTTAAGATCCTCAGTTTAAGATGCTAAAATTCTCAACAAAATATTAGCAAATTTGATTCAGCATTACATTAGAAAGATCATGCACCATGAACGAGTGGGATTTATTCCAGGATTCAAGACTGGTGCAATATTTGCAAATCAATAAACACGATCACATAAACAAATTGAAAGACAAAAACCACATGAATATATCAATAGATGCAGAAAAAACATTTCACAAAATCATAAATATTTTAATAATTATTTTAATAATTTTATTGGTGATTTTAATTAATTTACTGTCTGATATTGTCTATAACCTATATATTTTTGCCTTAACTGAAAATAAAGGTAATTGCTTATTTTGGGTGTTTCTTTTCTTGGGTGTTTCTTGGATCTTTCAGTTTCAAGTATAATTTGTCTGCACTTAGAGACATAGCCTCACTTAGATCAGGTTAGAATTATAACCTCCTTCCCCAGATTGAACAACAGTGAATACATTTTCTTAATGTTGATTCAAATTATAATGTGAATACATAAAAAGAAAGCTTGTTAATTAAATAAATCCTATGATGAATCCTTTGGAAGGTCCTTTATTGATTCCCACATTATCTGTTGTGTAAATGTTTGAGATTTGAATGAAAGGCACACCATTATTAGGATTGTAAGCTCTAGTTTCAGTTTCCATTTTTATATCCAACTAGAGGCCTGGTGCACAAAAATTTATGCACTCAGGGGGTCCTCAGCCCGACCTGTGCCTTCTCACAATCTGGGACGACTTGGGGAATGTTCACCCTCAGGGACAGAGCCTAAGCTGACAGTCAGACATCACTCTGGCAACCTGGGAGCCCTTGGGGGATGTCCACTTGCCAGCAGGGAGCAGGCCTAAGCTGTAGTAGGACATACTTAGTGCTACTAAGGAAGCAGGAGAGGCTCCCATCACCACTGCTGTACTGGCAGCCATCAGCCTGGCTTGTGGCTGAGCAGAGCTCCCCCTGTGGGAGTGCATTGACCACCAGAGGAAGCTCCTGCATTGAGCGTCTGCCCCCTGGTGGTCAGTGTGTGTCATAGTGACCAGTCATTCCCAGTTATTCTGCTGATGGGTCAATTTGCATATTACCCTCTTATTATATAGAATAGAGGCCTGATGCATGGATGGGGGCCGGCTGGTTTGCCCTCAAGGGTGTTCCGGATCAGGGTGGGGGTCCCGCTGGGGTTCCTGGCCAGCCTGAGTGAGGGACTGAGGGCCGTTTTCAGACTGGCCACAGCCCATTTAGGGTGGGGATCCCTACTGGCATGCCTGGCCAGCCTGGGTGAAGGACTGATGACTGTTTGCAGGCTTGCCACAGCCCCCAGTGACCCAAGCTCCCAGAGAGGCTGGCTGGAAGCAGGTATCTGGGATTTATTTATCTTCTGTAATTGAAACTTTGTTGCCTTGAGCGGATGCCACAGCAGGCCAAGGCAAGCAGGAAACTTAGCTTCCTCCATCGCTGGGGCAACCAAGCCTCCTGTTTGCTCTAGCTCTGTGGCTGCTGGCCACCATCTTGGTTGGGTTAATTTGCATATAGTTGCTCTGATTGGCTGGTCAGCGTGGCTTGGGATGTAAAGGAGTGACAGAATTAGCATATTACTCCTTTATCTCTTTTATTAGATTAGATTAGAGAAGAGAAAGTCCACGTTTCTAATATGTTTAATTGCACAATGTTTGTGGTTATACAATGCGCCCTCCCGGGCAGCTGCCCCTGGCACTCTGCCACCCCACCCAACTCAGTTGGTCTGGCCTTGCACACGTGCGCCTCTGCAACCTGGGTCCCCCAGCACCAGCCTGCACCCCTGCTCCCCACCAGCAGCCCGTACCCTGCACCCTGCATCCTGCGCCTGAAGTGGCCAGCTGCTCCTGACTCCCGCCGGCAGGGACCCTTGCTGAGCTGCCCAAAAGTCAGAGGAAAAAGGAGCTGAGGAAGCTCCCTCACCCTTGCCCGCCTCTCTCCCCCATGAGCCCTCGGCCACTGGCATGGGGGGAACCGTGGTGGCCACCTACGCCCCGAGCCCCAGCCCAGCCCCGACCCAAGGCCCAGCCCCGCGATGGTTGATATTTTGCAACATGATAATTGGCACGCCAATTTTCAATTGCAGTACATGCAGTGGCATCCCTGGCAGATCGAGTGAATTCCAAAATTTTGTTGGATAATTAACCGCTTCATCTGCTTCCACAACAGTGTCAACAGACTTGTATGTGACTGCCTGGTTTTGAATGTTAGACTGAATAATATTGTTAAGTTCGTAGAGCGTGTTACTTTTACGTTCAACAGATGGTGCTGTTTTTCAAAAAAAGCATCTTTTTACCTGTCACAGGTGTGACATCTATATAATGTAGGTATATAAAAACACGCGCATATTCAAATGCAACATTGTGTCAAAATTTCAAAGCAATCAGTGAAGAACTTTCAGAGATTTGAGATTTTTGAACAAATGAACATTTACATTTTTATTTATATAGATATACACCTTCTTAGATAAATTCAGCTCGGTGCACTAAGAATGTGATAGAATGTTTTCTCTTTTTATTCCTAATGTAAGACCATCAATCTATACTCTAAGAATGTGAAGTGATGCAAGAAGAAGCAATGACATTTGAACACATCCCATAAAGAGAGAAGAACTTCAAAAGAATTTGAGAAGATAGCAAAATAGCTCTCTAGTCCTTAGATATTGTTATCAGTGGAACTTTGAGGTGATTGGGAAGACAAATTTCAGGGCATTAAGGGGAGGTTCCTCTGTTGGGCTAGGAGCAATTATTTAACCAAAGGATTCAGGTGTAATAAAAATATGATTTTTGCTGGCATTTTGTTTGTCATCTTGTTTGATAAAAGCCACTAATTAACTCATGTTACACTTTCACCCTTTCATAATGAAATATTTCTAGTATATACTTCATGCCAGGCACATGTCAAGCACAGGCATAGTACAAAGATGTCCCTCTTTCTAATAGTATGATTTATAATGGGAAAAGTTAAAGACAGTTATAATCAAAGGACTGCATTACAGATACTATAACAGAGGTGTGTACAGGGTGCCTGTAAGATAGCAGGACAAGAGTAGACTTATTCTGCATAGCAGAAAACTAATGTTGAGCCTGGAGGGATGCATACCAGGTGAGAAGAAGGGAAGACAGTATGTCTATGAAGAAAAAATGTACATAAATATTTTCCTATGTTATACTCCCTTCTATAAATAATACAAGAGCTTAGTATTTCAAATCACAACATTGTAGAGACCTCTAGGATTTCAAGACTCCACTTGGAAGGACACCTTTCTCTCAGTGTTCCTCTTGAGTCAAAGTCATTCTTTTCTGCACCAAAGCTCTAATTGAGGTGATACCTCTCAGTGCTATTTCCTGTATGTATTCCTTTTGAATAAGGGCTCTGATGGATAATGGTGAAGAACTAAGAGGGCAAACTGAATTCAAGAATTATAGAAAGGAAGGAGAATCTGTGAGGCAGGAATCACAGCAATAGTGTATGTGCAAAGTTCTCATTCCACTAATCAAATGCTCTGGCTTTATAAACCAAACCATCCTCTGTCCAATCACCTTTTCAAAATTTAAACAATTCTGCTTTTAAAATTGGTACAATTCTGCTTTTAAATACAAAGTGGGTTTCCAAAGCTACCCATAGTAGCTTTCTTTAAAGGTCCCTTATTCTGGTACTCCTTTGAATTAAGGAAGAAAAATGGTATTATTAAGCTGTTATACCTATTTTGTACAGCCTTTCTGGTGTATTCTTTTATGTTAGAGAATATATGTGTATATAAATATAGAGAGACTGTTCTGATATTTTTCATGCTGTTATTTCTTTAGAGCCTGATTTTTATCAAAGTACGGAGTGGCCTCTGGCCAACCTCCAAAAGCACCATCATAATTACACTGTGTCTTATGACACAGACCTGTTTCAACAGACCAAGTACAACATAGAGAGCTGGGCGTGGTTACCTTCTCCTTCTGCTGCTCCACCAAGATGACTCAATACTAATCAATCACAAGAAAATACTTACAAGCACCAAAAATGTATTTGCTGCAGAGAGAAATAGAACATACCAAAAACTACTCTCAGTCTTTCCTAAACTTAAAGTACTCCCATTCCCTGACTCTGGGGGTCGTCAAGTGCTGTTCTTGGCCTTGGCTTGTTTCTCAATGTAGATTACTTTAGAAAATTTAGTCCCATGGCATTCCATTAAACAATGTATTGCTGCAAATGAAAAATGAAGGGCACAAAATGCTGTGTGTTATATAATCTAATAAAAGAGTAATATGCAAATTGACCATCACTCCAAGACACCCAAGCCACGCCCACCGACCAAGCCATGCCCACCAGCCAATCAGAGTGGCTGTATGCAAATTAATCCAGCCAAGATGGAGGCCAGCAGCACGGAGCTAGAGCAAACAGGAGGCTTCCGTTGCAACTGCCTGTCCAAGCTGGCTGGGCCTCTGCTCCAGGCAACAATGTTTCAATGATAGAAGCCACAGAGCTGAAGCAAATGGGAGGCTTCGATGCCTGCCTAGACCTCCACTCAAGGTAACAAAGTTTCAATTATAGAAGATAAATATACCCCAGAAACCTGATTCCAGCCAGCCTCACTAGAATGTTGGGTCAACGGGAGCTGTGACCAACCTGAAAATGGCCCTCATCCCCTCACCCAGGCTGGCCACACCCCCATGGGGTGAGGGTCCCCACTGGGGGGCTTGGCCAGCCTGGGAGCCCTTGGAGGATGTTCACTTGCCAGCAGTCAGAAATCCTCAGCACTGCTGAGAAGGTGGGAGAGGCTCCCACCACCACCACTGTACAGACAGCCATCAGCCTGGCTTGTGGCTGAGCAGAGCTTCCCCTGTGGTAGTGCACTGATCACCAGGGGGCACCTCCTGCATTGAGCATCTGCCCCCTGGTGTTCAGTGTGTGTCATAGTGACCAGTCATTCCCAGATGTTCTGCTGTTAGGGTCAATTTGCATATTGCCATTTTATTATACAGGATATATAGATATATAGATGTATAGATATATAGATATATAGATATAGATATACCTTATCTGATGTTTATAGGTAAATTAGCTATAATTTCATGCTGAGGTTGCTAGAGGGCCAGCTCATTATAATCATCTGAATAGCACAACATACCTAAGAATCATTGCTGATCAAGTTCATCCTATCACATTGATGGCATATCCCAATGGAGATGGCTTTTTCCAACAAGAAAATGTGCCATGCCACAGTGCTTATATGGTGCAGGAGTGGTTTCAAGAACATGAGGGAGACTTTTACCTTGCTTAGGAGCCCCCACAATCACCAGATTTCAATCCAATTGAGCATTTGTGAGATAAAGGTAAAAAAGCCATCGGACAGCTGGTTCCACAACCATCAAATCTCACAAAACTGGACAGTGCTATTTATCAGGCATGGTGTCAGTTTCCTCATTTTTCAACATCTTGTGGAGTCAATGCTAAGAATAATTGCTGCAGTATTGAAGTCAAAAGATGGCCCAATGAAGTACTGAGGGGTGGTCATAATAATCTAGCCACTTTGTGTGTGTGTGTGTGTGTGTGTATCCTATCTAATAAAAGAGTAATATGCACATTAACCATCACTCTGAGACAAAGATGGCCATGCCCATAGCCACAAGATGGTGGTGCCCAGTCCCCTCACCCCAGCCGTATCCACTGCTGCCCGTGTGTGATCGTCAGCCACCTGACACATAGCGCCCGCCCCAGACCTGGGGCCGGGGGCAGGTATTTTGTGCCGGGTGTGCCCAGTCCACCGCGGGGACCCCACCGAGCCGTGTGCGCTCACCAGCCCCCCCTGGTGCATGAATTTCGTGAACCAGGCCCCTAGTATGTATGTGTGTGTATATATATATATATATATATATATATTCAAATATATGTGATTGTCAGTTCCATTTTACTGTTTGTCTCAACTGGATCAGAATCTCCCCCCCTCCCCCACCCAAAAAAGAAAGGAGTATGCCATATCACTTCTTGAATATTGCCTTTTGGGGAAAGATACAATGGAAGTTTTTTTTTTAAAGATATATTTTATTGATTTTTTACAGAGAGGAAGAGAGAAGGATAGAGAGTTAGAAACATCGATGAGAGAGAAACATCTATCAGCTGCCTTCTGCACACTTCCTACTGGCGATGTGCCTGCAACCAAGGTACATGCCCTTGACTGGAATCGAACCTGGGACCTTTTAGTCTGCAGGCCAACGCTCTATCCACTGAGCCAAACCGGTTAGGGCTACCATGGAAGTATTAAGAGCTGTAAACTTAGAGAAGCAATCTCTAGATTTAGTAAATTATATTTTCAGCTATTCCTAGTTTTAAAACCTCATATAGATAATATATCTTACAACTGTTTTCTAAGAACTAATATTTACTTTAGTTTTAGAAATATACATATTAAAGGGCTAGCCTCCCAACAATGAACAAAATCCATTTAAATAATAAAGCAGGAAGTATATGGACAAAGTAGTCTATCTACTTTTTATCCAAATATTTCCTGAAAATTTACTCAGAAGTTCTATTTTTACTAGTGTGTTTCAAATTCTAATAAAAAAGAAACTATTAAAGACATAATGCTTTTCTGAGAGTGGGGGAAGAGAAAGTGACTTCAAAGTTATAAAGCAAAAAACAAAACAAAACAATGACCCATAATTTCTCAAATCTGGACCTAGGAGGTCCCTTAAGGGACCCTTGGGTCCCTTGTGGTCAGAGTTGGAAAGTCATTTTGTGGTTCCTTGAATTTCGCACAGAGGTAACCCCTCCATACCATACCGTTTTATTGTCCTACTGTAGGGAATCAAGTGAATGAGCTTAGGCATTTGGAATCACATTTATTCAATGGCTACTTTTGAAAATTATTATTCAATGCCAGGGAATAATCTTAATGCTGGGAAGGCATCAATGAATAAAGCAGACACTAATCTGTCCTCATGAAATTTATATTCTAACCAGTGACCTTAATAATAGTATGGGTGTATTAGCTTGTGGTCTGGTAGCTACCAAAACTCTGGAACTGTGTGTAAAATTTGGTCCATATTTTCACTTTTCTAGAGAATAAGATTTTAGATTTCATCAGATTTTCAAAAGATACTATAATCTAATCTAATAAAAGCATAATATTAAAATTGACCATTTCTCTGGGATGCCTAAGCCATGCCCACCAACCTATCAGAGCGGCTGTATGCAAATTAACCCAGCCAAGATGGAGGCCGGCAGCCACGGAGTGGGTGGCGGCGGTATGGCACTGCTGGCGGCTCTGTGGGGCCACTGTCTCTGACCAGGCACTCCCGGTCAGAGATGGAGGCTCTGCAGGCACCATGTCTGATCGGCCGCACACGGCCAGTGCTAAAAGCGCCTTGCGGTGCCCAGAGAGGCGACTCCACAGGCGCTAAGCAAGCGATGGGGGAACAAGTGATGGGGACCCACAGGTAGCACACACCTGGGCCTGCTTGGAGGTCACCATGATGACCCCCACGCAGACAAATGAGGGTTGCAGGCAGCACACAGCAGGGCCTGCTGGGCGATGGGAGAGCAGGGAAGCAGGGTGACCAGAGAGCAGGCAATCAGACTGTAGGCAGCACCCAGCAAGGCCTGCTGCACTGCCATGGGGGAGCAAGGAATCTCTGGAAGGTCACTGTGGTGACCCCCTAGCAGACAAGCATGCCGCAGGCAGCACACAGCAGGGTCTCCTGGGCAGTGGTGGCCACCATGGGGGAGCAGGTAAGCGGGCCACCAGAGAGCAGGCAATCAGACCAGCAGGCAGCACACAGCAGGGCCTGCTGAGCTGTGGCTGTGGCTGTGGCAAAGGGGGAGCAAGTAATCAGGACCTGCAGACAGCACCCAGCAGGGCCTGCTGGGTGGTGGCAGTAGCAATTGGGGAGCAGGCAAGCAGGGCGACCATGGAGCAAGCAATGGGGACCCACAGGCAGCACCCAGCACAGATTGCTGGGCGGTGGCTGCATCCACCAGAGAGCAGGCAAGTGGGGTGACCAGGGAGCAGGCAATCGGCCCGCAGGCAACACCCAGCAGGGCCTGCTTGCCCATCCCCATGGTGTGGAGCAGACAGGTCCAGCAGAGAGCAGAGAACCACATGAAGTGGACCCAAACCGTCAGTAGCACATCTCCTGAGGGTTCCCGAATTGGGGAGGGTGCAGGTCAGGCTGAGGGAATTCCCCACCTGCCCTCCTCCTCCCCCACCTACCCATTCATGAATTTCACGCACCGGGCCCTTAGTTATACAAATATTTTTAAATGTCTGTAGAGTACAGTTCTAGAACACATGTGGGTTTGGAGTCAAGTCAATTTGTATTCAAAGTCAGGCCCTGCTACTTATTAACTATGTAAGTTTGGATAACAATTAGCTCATTTTTTGCACCTCAGTTTTGTCATCTATAAAATGAGGTTAGGCCTCATGAAGTTCTTATGACTGTTAACTCAGATTATGTATGTAAAACACCTGGTGCACTATAAAATAGGACCTCCACCCCCCATCTTTACCTTACCCACCATCTTTACCTTACCAAAATATGAGTGAGAGATTTTAAGAGATATCAAAGTACAAACATAGAACAGATTGACTTCAGCAACTAGGAGATCCTTGCACCTAGAAGCTTTCAATTTTAGTGTGGTCAACCATATTAGACATATCATAGAAAGTTATTGAGGAAGTCCTTTCCAAACTAATAGTTCATGGTTCTAGAAAATCACCAGCATTATATACACCAAGCAAGGTGGATGCCTAGACTTTTCTTTAAAGAACACTTCATGACTCAGTGTATAGCCAATCTTTGTTCTTTGATTTCTCGCATAGAATAAGTGCTTATTTTAATTTATATAATGATATTTGGTACAATTCTCTTATTATAACTCAAAATGACAATAATCATGATGATAAAAGAATTGTCTTCCATTTGTTCAGCATTTTATAATTTTTAAAGATAACTCTTTCAAATAATCCTTTAAAACAGTCTAAAGACGCTGTTTGGTTTTGCCTCAACTTCCTCTGACAGCTTCCTTCTTGCTCTCTGTGTTCCAGAGACACTGGCCTTTTTTCTGAGACTTTTGAACATGTAGTTACCTCTTCTTGGGCTACATCACCAGTTACCTGCACAGTGAAATAATCAACCACTGTTCAGCACTCATTTCCTCAAGGACACTTTCTCTGTCTCCCCCTAAATCCCTGCAGCACCATGTAGCCTGTCATACCTGAATTATGATATTCGGGGGATAGATATTTGATTAATATTTGTCTATTCCCCCTAGTTTGTACACTCCATGAAGGCAGGGACCATGTGCATTCCTGCTCATTATTGTTTGGCACTTAGTCCTGTGCTTGGCACATAGGAGTGGATGATAAATTTGGGTAGAATGGAATGTTGGATGAAAGGTAGGTAAGATGAATAGTATTTTCACTCCGCATGTGAGAAAACAAAGACTTGCCTAAGGAGATGTGACTACCCAAAGAAGATGAAGCATGGAAACCTAAGGCCCTGACTGTTACTTTGTCTCTGCTCTTTCATACTACATCTTCTATCCTCTCTCTCTTCTGGATTGGACTCTGTTCTAATTAAAGTTTTGTAATCTGCCCTTTATGTTAGCATGTCAAATCTCTGTTTATAGAGCAGGACTAACCTATGAAAACTCAAAGTTGCTGGTACATATCAAATGTCACTCCCAGTCAAGTTCTTCTGCATAGGATTTCCACTCGAGCCTTTTTCATAGAAAACCTGGACTTTCATAGAAAACCTATGCATTTATTTGTAAATTGTTCTAAAAATTATAACACTTACTAGGGGCCCGGTGCACAAAAATTTGTGCACTGGGGGGGGAGGGGTCCCTAGGCCCAGCCTGTGCCCTCTCACAGTCTGGGACCCCTCTGGGGCTGTCTACCTGCTGGTGTGCCTGGCCAGCCTAGGTGAGGGGCCAATGTCTGTTAGCAGGCTGGCCAAGCTCCCCAGTGGGAACCCTCACCCCAGGGGGTGCGGCACGCCTGGGTGAGGGTCTGAGGGCAGTTTTCAGGCTGGCCACAGCTCCCACTGACCCTCCGGGCGATCTGCCTGGGAAGCAATCTGGTGGCAGGCGGCCACCCCATGGCCTCCCAGGCCCAGGAGGGAGACTCGGGTCCGGCTGGCTGGTCCCGCTTCCCGAAGCTTCAATCTGGGAAGGCATGGGCCGGCTCAGGGTACCAGATGCCTTCCCGGATGGAGGCTCCCAAGGTGGCAGAGGTCGCAGCCCCAGAGAAGCCGCATACACCAGGGCTGCGGCCTCAGCCATCTTGGCTAGGCTAATATACATACAGTCACTCTGATTGGCTGGTGGGCGTGGCTTAGCCTATCCCAAAGAAATGGTTAATTTTAATATTACGCTTTTATTAGTTAGGATTTCATAATCATACCTATAAACAGAAAGCATGATCAGGAAGATTTCTCACCTAATAACTAGGGTAGAACTGAAGGAGGAAAAATTGATATGAATAACAAGGTAACAGTAAGTCAAAGAAAGTCATTGTGCTGCCCTGATGATCATTAAGGTTAGAAAAAAAAATGACATAAATGCACACTACTTGAAGGAAGAGTGAAAAAGGAAAATAATACCAGCAACACTACCTAATAGTAAGAACCTCTCATATGCCTGACATTGTATTAAGAGGCACGGTAAGTAAAGAACTGACTTTAATACTTGTTAAGTGGAAATAAATGCAGGATATGGGCTCATTCATGTTCACACCCAGAGCACTAAAGTAATAATAGTTCACATAAACACTATGTGTCAGGCATAATTATAAGTGTTTTACATATGTATCTCATTTAATTCTAAAACAACTCTGTGAGGTAGTTATTTCTCCCCCCCTCCCCCATTTTACAGATGAGGACATTAGTCTTCTATATTCCTAACTCCTGACTCTTAGCTCTAGTTTTTCATGTATCTAGTTGCCAAAGAAATCTTCTAAAGTGTAGTTCTTTAAACACTCAGAGGTCCCCCACTGATAAAAAGATGAAATCCAAATTCTTCAGTCTGGAATTAAGGCTAGTCATGGTTGACTCCCTTCTTGTTGCCTAAAAAAGTTTTCATCTTTAGAAGGAAAGAGATTTCACCCCTGTCCCTACTGCTGAAGAATCTCTCTTTTCTACTTCTTCAATTCCTATGCATTTTTCAAGACCTGACTCAGTGGCCCCCTTCTCTGGGGAGACTTTCCAGGCCTTGCACACACCGCTTCTTGCCCTCCTCCATTCCTGTGACACCTATATGTGGACTAGTCATTGGGCACTTCATTTTGAGCTGCTTTGTGCCATTTCTTAATGCTCTCATTAAAAAGCTTCTTGAAGACCATAATAGCATGTACATCTTTGAACTTTCCTCTTGATCCAGTCTATGCCTCCCTCAGAGAAGCAGTATAAGGTAGAAGAAAGAGCAAAGTTTGGGAGCCAGCAAGACTTAGATTTAAATAGCGCCTTCTTTTGCTGGGTGGCCCTAGACTTAACTCTTAGCTTCAATGTCCTCATCTGCAAAACATAAGATAATGATACATACCTTGTATTAGACAATCCCTGGCACATATCAGGCTGGATTAATAAATTATTACAATTTTTAATTGACAGATGATACAAAAACAGTGGGCCAAATTCCTAAAAGAGCCTAAATTAAAACAAGATACATTATATTATATTGATATTTATCACTATGTTCTGATACTTATCAGGGGGAAATGAAAGTTGAAGAGTATACACTGTATGCCACAGATATCCAGGGAAGATAATTTCTTTGTGATAAAGTCTATGTGATAAAGTAATCACTTGTACATTCAATGACAAGGACTCACAGAAGCATTCTGTAGTTAAACCACCACTACAGGTTATGTCTGACAAAGTTTTCATGCCAGAAACTTGGAAATCTTGCCTAGGATCCTGGGCAGTAAGAAACCTCAAAGGATTTCCAATCTTTGTTAATCAAGTGAGGTCAGCAACCAGCAGCATGGGCTTAGCCTGGAAGCTTGCTGGAGATGTAGGGTCTGGGGCCTTCCCCCAAACCTACTCAATCAGAACCTACATTTTAACAAGATTTTCAGGTGATTTAGTGCATATTGATGTTTTGAGAGGTGCTGTTTTAATATAACCCCCTCTTTTCAAGATGAGTTTCTGAACTTCCCTTGTTGTAAAATCTGCTACCTGCAGATAGATATAGCACAGGCAGAGGGCCTTTAATTTTAAGGGTTTTAATTTTGCTACTGAGCCAGAGACGTCTTACATGATCAGGTGAATGTTTTAGGCACTGTTTTTATTATTTCTATCTTATTTATGTGATATTTGAAGTATGCTTTATCACTAAAAGTAAAATTATTTTTCTTAAAGATCTTATTGATTTAGATGGACTTTAGTTCTTAAAAAAAGCTCAAGGCTATTACTGGTACCAAAATATTTAAATCTATTTTAGCGATTAACATTAATTTTATATAATAAATTTCTGAACCTCCCTTTTAAGTCTTAAAAATATTTTATCAACATTCCATGTGATTTTAAGAAATCAGCTTAAAATATTTGATTTTACTTGCAAACATAAAGATAAGAATTCTTTATAATTTTTAAACTTCACATCTCTGAATTAAGGAGGAATTCTATAACTTTGAATAATGAGGTTTGTTTTTAAAATAAAAGTAAATGCTCCCTTGGACATCTATACCAATTGAAATTTTACCTGTCTATTCAAGATCTATCAAAACTGTTATCAATATTTATAAATTTTATTTTATTAAAATATATTACCCCCAACAGAACATGATTCTAACCACAAGTGAGTACCCTCAAATATTTTTTCTTATTTCTCTTTGACTTTGTGTTTTCTATCATAGCTACTTATTTACTTTTTTAAAATATATTTTTATTGATTTCAAGAGAAAGGGAGAGGGAGAGAGAGATAGAAGCATCAAGGATGAGAGAGAATCATTGATTGACTGTGTCCTGCATGCCCCACACTGGGCACACAACCTAGACCTATGCCTTGACCAGGAATTGAACCATGACCTTCTGGTTCATAGGTTGATGCTCAACCACTGAGTCATGCTGGCCAGGCACTACTTATTTATGTTTGAAATCTCCTCTACAAAGACTAAAATTAAAACATTAAAAACTTCATTCATTCAGCAACTATTTACTGATCCTTTATATGCATTTGAAACAGAATACAATGGTGAACAAGATCAATATAGTTAGTACTTGCCTTCAAGAATCTTATACTGCAGTCAAATATTAAGAATCCTGACCAGAATTGGCTGAGAAAAACAGCGCATAAAACACATTGCATGATTTCACTGGTACACTGGTAACTATTAACCTCAAGATTTTGATGTGAGATTGACAAGTATCAGGTAGGTTCATTTATCCATTTGTTCATCAGACATTTAGTGAATATCTACTTTATGCCTATCACTAAGCCCTCAAGTAATCTACACTAATAAAAGAGAAAGATGCAAATTGACCATACCTTTGTGAGGCCCACCAGCCAATTAGGAATGAGTATGCAAATTAACCCATCAAAGATGGCGGGTTAATTTGCATACACAGGCACCAAGTGGCTAGGGTGAGGTGGGATGATTGCATTGTCCCCATAGTGATGACACAGGTGGTCTGCACCATCTCAGCCACTCCAGGCCTCTGGGCAGCTTGGGAAGGCAGAAAGGCAGCTCCAGACTGGAACAATGGCAGAAAGGCAGCTCTGGGCTGGAGCAAAGGTAGTGCCAGTGAAGGAAGGCCCATTCTTGCATGAATCTTTGTACACTGGGACTCTAGTTGACACATAATGACTAGGAATCAGTTAAAAAGAGCATTCCACAAAGGACTGGGTGGTAGGTACTCCACAGTGATTAGCAGAGTAATCACACATTTTCTCTGTCAAGAATGTGAAATTAACCTCAGAGAATAGATAGCAAATCATCAATGAATGTCCCATTATATCCATATTGATTATAAACATTTTACCAATAAGGATATTCACTAATTCCAACAAGTACTTATTATTAACAAGTACTTACTATGTACCATAAACCATGATAACTAGTAAAGAAATGACAGATGTAGACTCTCCCTGCATGGGGAAAGACAAACAAGTAACAATTATAATACCCTCTAGTAAGTTTTATAAAACACTAAATCACAGGTTTCTATGGAAATAGGTAGGCAGGTCTTATCACCCATGTGGGGGACAAGCAATATGGAAAAAACTGCTGATTTATTTTAAAGGTTGACATATATTCTCTCCATCTGTGCCTTAGAGATAGACTCTGAATCTATTAAAGCCTGGGATATGAATTAGGAATTCAGATTTTATGTTAATCCTTCTGTCCTTGGAGAGGGCATAAAAATTGTAATCTTCTCACTTGCAAACTACCACATATTTTTCATTTACAATAAAATATATTAAACAATTACTGGTAAAAGAGCAACTATGGTGCTTCTTTATTAGTCAGTTTTACAAAAGAGATCATTCTTTCCAAAAGTTTCTGGGCAGATTTACATCATTTCATTCCATCATTGGATTTCTTGGTCCACAACACAGACTATATTTGAATGGACAATAGTCCAATGCCACATGGAGTTTATAGTGCCATTTGCTTTAGGAGACCTGGCAAAACCCACCCTACTAAAAGTCTTCAGAGGAAGAACAATAAAATCATGGTCATCTCCTCCTACAACAATCAGAATTGTGACTTTAGAATGAACCCACTTCCCATTTTTAGCTGTTGTTTATTTCTTCCTTTGATTTTTCCTACTAAAACCTTCTTGAATCTATAAGTAATACACAATGTACAGAGAAAATTAAAGAGATTATATCAAAGATTACATACCAGGAATAGACTCAAGAATAAAGTTTATTTTTAAAATGTTTATAAAAACATCCATCAACATACATATCTGCATTTCTTGAAGGCATTCATCTCAGATCCTATCAATGATCCTTCTGTTTATTTTCCAATTCCCAATCAAATATCTTGGCAAAATATGATTTGTCTTGTAGGATTACCCATTTCCTTCCATATGTTGCCTGATGGTGGCCCATAATAAGTGTGCTTTGAGCCTCTCCTAAGATTTGGAATGTGCAAGACCACTAAAGATCTGATGATGATCTCTTTGCCTCTTATCAGGGTCTTTGCCCAAGTACTTAATACTGTGATTCTCCAAGAAACTAAGCTTTCTGTAGACTTAAGCATGGACTAGACTGTTGAATCTTAGAGGGAAAGCAGGGGTGGGAGGGAAGTGATCAACTAAAGAACTTGTACGCATATATGCATAACCTATGGACACAGACAATAATGTGGTGAAGGCCTGGGGCAAGGAGCCATGGCAGGCTAGAAGGTGTCAATGGAGGAAAAAGCAGGACATATGTAATACTTTCAACAATAAAGACTTAAAATAAATTAATTAATAAAAATAAAAATGATCTTAGACAAGAAAATTAATTGAATGGACACCACTGGTTGAATGTTAAGCATAGTGTTGAACTCCAAAAATTTAATACATTTTCTTAATATAAAAGTTCTATCTGGGCAGTTTTTTAAAAAATTTATTTTATTATTGAGAGTATTAAAGATGTCCCCCAATTCCCTCCTTTGCTCCCCTCCATCCATTTCCCACCCCTTCCAAGGCTTCATCTTGGTTGATGTTGGCATCACTGGGAGGGATTGACCTCAGGCCGATCAATCGTGAGGATCGGCTTCAACTACAGTGGAAAGGCTGCTGTGCAGGAGCCAGCCCTATGGAGCAGAACTTACTTCAGTGGGGCTTTGGTGCTCACTGAGTCTGCCCCTTGAGTGTGTCACTGATGTAATTGTAATCTGGTGTGGTTGAAGCTGATCACTGGTGCACTGGCTCTGGAACCTCCTGGTAAGTGCAAATTCAACCACTGCCTCTACCCTGCCTGGGGCCACCAGCGTGAGCTATAAAGCATCTGCAGATGCCTAGTATTTGTGGAAGGCTTGGATGTTTCAGGAGAGGCCAAGCTATGAACCAACATAAGCTGCTGCTAAGCAGGGCCTAGGGCCACTTATTGAGAGGTATGGGGCAGGCTGAGGCCAGCTGCTGCTTGTTTGAGAGATTTTAGGAAAGTCTAAAACATGAGAGAAGAGAGACAATTTGTATGGGAAAGCAAGAGGGATAAGCCTGCAAGTAGGGAGGAGCAGGGTCTCAGGGAATCAGCATGGCACTATGAAAAGTGTGAGCCAGGTTGATGGAGATTCAGATATGGTGCCTGCCTGTTGGCTCTGTGGTGGGGAGAACTCAGCAAAGGAAAAATGGCCTCTGCCAGCACTCCTTTCTGGGAGAAATCTGCCCCTCCAGGGCAGATTCCAGGCAAGTTCCTTCTCAAATGTCCCAAGTTCCTTTCACACTGCTGCCCCACCACTGAAGCTCAGAGGGAGTGAGTCCAAGTAAGTCCATGCATGGGCCCTTTAAGAGGAGCTCCCTGGGCCAGCAGCCTCCATGTCACTCAGCCACAATCCCACTAAAGTTTTGGGGACTTCTCTTCCCAGTATTGGAACCCTAGGCTGGGGGCCTGTTGTGGGCAGATACCCCATTCTCCTCAGGGAAAACTTTATAGCCAAAATATTCCTCCCGATTTTAAACCACCACACATGAGAGAGAAGTCAGAAAATTTACAGTAGTGGCCATAGTGAGAACAAGAGTTGTGGGTAAGCTCTACAAGGTGACACCTGACCAAATATAAGAAAGCAGATAGAGAAGCTGGTGCAATGCCAACATTTACAAAGCACAGGCTGAGCCAGGGAGGCAAACAGCAAGCCAAGAGGAGAGATCAAGAGAGAATAGAGATATCCAATCTTCCTTTTTCTCAAATGGACTGAACAACAATCCTGAAAAGTACTGACAGGTAGTTTACAATCATCTGAAACCACCACCCTGTGTTTAGGATTTCCTATTTCTGCTCAGGATATTTGTCACAGTTTCTTTATAAAGTGCAATTTTTTTCAGAGTGTGCAAATAATAGAAGAAAAGACAGCCATAGGAGATGTTAATATTTTAAACTGGGAATGGATGGGACAGAAAGATTTTCTTTTGAGTAAAGAATTTCCTTCTAACAGGGCAAATTAAAGATGGGGGCAATACATGCCTTGATCAGCTTATTCCTAATTTTAGTGTTTTTCCTCCATATAGCATCACATTTCTGATAAATGACAAGCATTATGAATAATCTACTTGAATTTCTTTTTAGAACCTTTATGTATGATCTGCTGACATTATGCTCCCCAGGGAAAGGAAGAGATTGTATGTGGAGAAATAATATAGTTTAGTAAAGGCCTTTCAATTTCTAGTCTGTGGACAATTAGGAATGTAGTAACACAGTGAGTGGCGCCATCTCTGTTCTCTTCAATTGCAAGTCTAGGTGGCAACAGGCAGCTGCTGCTTGATTAGTTCTTAGGGGAGCATATTGCTGACATCTTCCCAGATGCTGTTGGTTCTTCCAGGTATAAATCAGTTAATGATAAGATTATGTGAAAGGAAATCATTATGCAATTGCAAAAGTAAAAAATATTTTTTAAGAATGATTTCTTAGAATTACAACAGAATGCTTTGCACTCTCCAGCTTTCTTCTTTATAAAGGAAAGTTACACATCTCTAGGCTGTAATTCAATACATCTGCATGAACTGAGAAATAGCAGTCATTACATCATTTCAGGCATCCTACCTGGGAAGGTTAATAAAGTACTGCCAAATCTCTTGTGATATTAAACTTGCATTGCTGGTTCTTCTTCTTTTGTATTTATAAAGAATAATAAACCAAGTGAATGTGAGCACTCATTAAATGATATTAATATTCCAAACTTTTAAAAAACAGTTTTTCTTATTTCACCTTGAATAAAATTTAATTTACTAGATATAATTTCTCAGCTTCTACTCATTGTGTATAAAACTTCTAAAGGCAGTTGTATGTAGTAGAAAGCATACGAAATTTAGGAATGATATGGGACCAAGTGACTTTATTAATTGCTAGGAGCCCAGTGCATGAATTTGTGCACCTTGAAAGGAACTGTGTGTGGGCTGTGAGGTTGCAGTGAGCACAGGGGTGGGTCTTGGCCCATCCTCTGTGCCCTCACCTGGCCCCTCCTGCCACAGGCTCCGGTCCCCTGTCTGCCAGCAGTCCCACTCCTGCTGCTGCTGATCCCACACGCTGATGGTGTCAGCCCTGCTTGCACCCACTGATGGTGCAGAGCGATTGGGGCCAGCACCAGCAGTGGGTGTGAGTGAGGCCAGCACAGTCAGCAGGTGCGAGTGGTGGCTGCTGCCCCTATTGCCATTCAGGAGCAGGGGGAAGTGGAGAAGTCTTCAGGGGTGATCAGGGTTGGCAGTACCACTTGTACCTGCTGATGGCGCCAAGTGATCAGGACCAGTGTCAGGCACTGGTAGTGGGTGTGAGTGGCAACTCTAGCTCCAGCTGCAAGTGCGAGCAGGGCCAGCTCTGGCAGTGGGTGCAAGTGGGGCTATTGCCAGCAGTGGCTGTGAGAGGCGACTTCCAGCCCCAATTGCCCCTTAGGAGCAGGGGGAGGTAGAGAAGCCCTCAGGGGTGATCGGGGCCTGGGACCATCGCTCGCACCCGATGCCAGTGCTGAGCAATTGGGGCCGGCGCTAGGCACCAGCATCAGGTACAAGCAGCAGCTCTAGTGCCATCTACAGGTGCAAGCAAGGCTGGTGACTGCAGCAGGTGGGAGTGCCAGGTGGGAGTGCAGAGCGCAGGAGCAAAGAATTTTCAGTAACCATCTGAGGCTTGCTCTGATGACAGTGACTGGCACCTCACCTTGGTCTGGTGTCCCCGTTCACCTGGTCCACCAGCCTGCCATGGCCAACACCTGCCATGTTCCAAGCTCTGCAGCCTGCTACCTATGCCCGCTATGTTTTATGCATACCCTCTGGTGGTCAGTGCATGTCATAGTGACTGGTTGTTCAGTTGTTCGGTTGTTCTGCAATTCGGTCTATTTGCATATTAGGGTTTTATATATATAGATTTTCTTGGGCAGCCTACTTAACATGTCTGAGGCACAACCGGTAAGGCTCAGTGGTTGAGCATTGATCCATGAATCAGGAGGTCATGGTTCAATTCCCAGTCAGGGGAAATGCCAGAGTTGTGGGTTCGATCCCCAGTGTGGGGCATTCAGGAGGCAGATCAATGATTCTTTGTCATCATTGATGTTTCTATCTCTCTTTCCTGCCCCTTCCTGTCTGAAATCAATAAAAATTTATTTTAAAAAATCATGTCTGAGTTTCTGTTTCCTTATTTATAAAATAAAGATATTTCTATGTCATACCATCATTTTGTATATTAAGTCACATAATGGAAGTTGTTTGAAAATGTACGTTTGAATTATATTTATGTTTCATCACTTCTAGCTTGAAATTACTCATTTCTTTATTCATTTAGTAATTATACACACACACACACACAATTGTATATATATTTAGTATAAATCCTATATAATAAAAGACTAATATGCAAATAAACTGAACAGCTGAATGACTGGTGGAATGACTAGTCACTATGATGTGCACTGACCACCAGGGGGCAGATGCTCAACACAGGAGCTGCCCCCAGCCTGCAGGCTCCAGGCCAGCCAAGACAGTGACAGCGGGGGGGCCCCTCAATCACTCTGCTAGTCAACCTGCAGAGGATGGCGACTGGCAGTGGCAGCAGAGGGTGGGTTGGCTAGCAAGCTGGCAATGGCAAGGAGCAGGGCTGGCCAGCAGCGGGCTGGCACCGCCCCCCATGCCAGGGGGGTGGGGCTGGTGAGCTGGCAGCACCAGACTGGCAAAGATGGGTGCCAGCAGGGGCACCCCCAATTGCCCTGCTGGTTACCCCATAGATTGGCCCTGATTGCCAGCCAGGCCTAGGGAGCCTACCCATGCCTGAATTTTGTGTATCGGGCTTCTGGTATATATGTGTGTGTGTGTGTGTGTGTGTGTGTGTGTGTGTGTGTGTGTCCTTTTAGACTGTGGAATACAAAATTAAATTATAAAGTGTCAGCAGTTTGAAAAAATGTGGCAGGCTCAGAGAGATTAGGCAGCCATGATGAGAAATGAGGCCTAAGGGGGCACCAAGCCCTGATCTCAACATAGATGGAGAGCAACTTAATAGGTAAGATATTATTTATGCTATGCTTTTCTTGCATGTGGATAATCTTGTAAAGTTCTATGTAAAAGGAAAGAAAATAGTATGATTCTTTCAATCACTGGAAAACACTTACTGACATTGCCATGAGAAAGAAATTTTTTACAGCATTTATACACTATTGAATATGCAATGCGGTTCTTATCAGAGAAATGCTTAGTCTTTTTCTTTAGATATTTCATGGAATGTCCTTGTTTTGCTTTACATAATATACATGAAAGCTAATATAACATTTAAGCAACCAAACATTTTTTTGCATTTACCTTCTGTTTCCCTAGCTTTGGACTATAATATCTGAGGTTCCATATTTAAATCTATGAATTTATTAAAGAGAAACAACTTATTTTGCCCTAAGGGGAAATTCCTATGTTCCTTTTTTTTTGTTTTTTCTTTTCTCTAGATGGCAATAATGGATTCTAGATGCTTTGTAGCTGGGGAAGATATTCTGTCAAATTGGGATTCCCTTGTCAGGGGCATTTTTTCCCTTAAATTCCTGTCTTAAGAAACTACACTATGCCTCAACTGCTCCTCCCCTCTTTTTCGGTCCTTTCCCCCATCCCTCCCCATCCTTTCATTTTCCAAGATCTATACTTCAGCAACTGTGCTTAACTCAGGATGCAGGTAAAGGTCAAGAGATGTCATCATTAAAAGAAGAATATGAGAAATAGTTTCAATGCTTTTGGCATGCATACTTACTGATATATGTTGTATACATCTGCTATGTGAACTTGTTCAGAATTAGTCAGTTTAGAAGGCTACACTAATTTTTTTGAGTAGGCATGTGGCAACATAGCTTTCTTCTTCAAATCAAAACAAAAAACTATGCTGGGTAAGTATGTAAATACCTGTTATTGGACTCAGAGGCAAAATTTATTGTGGAACATCTCATTCAGATCAAAGTAACAACAAAATCTTGTCTAATAACGAGGGGATATGCAAATTGACCATCACACCATAACAAGATGGTGGCCCCCACAGCAAAAGCGGGGATCCCATAACACAAGATGGCTGTGTCCACAGTGGGGGTGGGGCCAGCCACTATGTACTCCTGCTGTGGGAGTCCCCTCAGCCCTGCCAGGGGACAGGTCCCCCCTACTGCTCTGTGCAGCTTCCCTGGAGTTCCATCAGCCCAGTGTACCACGGGGGTGGCTCCATGGGTGGTCCTGCAGCTCTCTGAGGCTGGATGCTGCGTCCATCTGTGTGGGCACAGGCAGGTCTGCATCTCGCAGGATTTTGAGGCACACACAAGTGGGCAGGGGCTTGACTCTGGGTCTCCCGGTGCAGGAAGACTTGACTCTTTGTCCCCGTGGGTGCCATCCCAGACTCTGACAGCAGGCAGGAGAGAATCCCATCCCCCACAGAATCAGCCAGAATCAGCCGTTGGTCAGCCAGCTCTCAGCAGCCTGACAGCCAGGACTCTCATTCACCTGCATCCCAGACACTGACAGTAGGGAGGTGGGAATATGTCTAAAGAACAACTACTAACACAATGTAACTCTGCAGCCGAAAGAAGCCAGCATCATGGACGTAAAATGTTTAAAGACCAACATGCCCCTGAAGTTGAAAGAAGGTGGTAGCAATGACAGAATATGTCTAAAGAGCAGTCATCAAGTATATTGGTAGTCAACAAGTACTACCAATACTGTTATCAACTACCTTCTCAGTGAAAATGGAGTAAATGAGGATGCAATTATCAAACATAGTTGTGGTGGAATGACTGTTAGATGTCAATTTTGCTTATCACTAAATTTCTCTGATGAAAAACCATCTGATGGGAAATTTATTTGCTGTTGTAGCAAAGGTAAAGTTTGTCCAAATTACATACATTTTCCAGAATACCCGACATATTTAAAAAGATTAATGACAAATGAAGATTCTGACAGTAAAAACTTCATGGAAAATATTCATTCCATAAATAGTTCTTTTGTTTTTGCTTTCATGGGTAAAAATTTTGCATTGCCATCAGGATATGGGCCATACTGTCCTATATAAAAAAGAGGTAATATGCAAATTAGCCCTCATGCCATCACAAGATGGCTGTGCCCATAGCAGAGGTGGGGTTCCTGTAACACAAGATGGCTGAATGCACAGTGGAAGCAGGGTCCCTGTAACAAGCTGTAACAAGTGATCAGCAGGGACCTGAGGCTGCATAGCACTGTACCAGGTGTGGAGGGGGGACCTCAGGCCATGCCCTCCCACCTGGCAGGGCTTGATGGGAGACTTCAGGCCATTCCTCCAACCCCAGCAGCAGGCTGTGGAACCTCAGGCCATATGCCTTGCCTGGCTGGGCTTGACAGGGGACCTCAGGCGATGTCCCTCATCCAGCAGGAATTGACAGGGAATCTTAAGGGAGGCCTGAGGATGCACTAGGGGATATGAGGCTGTGCCCTCTTCCCAGCATGCACCCTGGGGCCTGAGGCTGTGCCCCCCACCTGGCACAGGCCAGGGGACCTGAGGCTGCACCCCTCACCTGACAGGGTTTGACGGGGGTGGGACTGGCCAGGTCTGGATCTTACCCAATGCGGGTGGGGACGGCCGGGTCTGGGTCTTATGCAATTTTGAGGAGTGTGCAGGTGGGTGGGGACTTGACTCTGGATCCCACAGCGTGCCCCAGACTCTGACAGGAGGAAGATTTTCATATACATTTTACTAATTTTTTTCATCTCTGACATTTCTATTATAGAGAAAGTGCAGCTAGCAATATTAAAATATTTCCTCTAATTAATTATCTTTTAATGTGCATGGATTTTGTGCACCAGGCCACTAGTTTATAATAATTAAAAATTCCATGAGAAGTGATCCATTTGTTCAGCAAGATTTATTAGAGTTCTATTGAAAAATTTTTTCTTAGTCCTTTCCTTTCCAATTGTAGTGAGTTCCATAATGTATAGATCCTAGTTAGCAGAAGTGAAATTGTGAACCTAACCAGATAATTCCCTTATTGCATATTTTCAAAACACTAGATTACTGGAGAACATGAGCAAGTGAAAACTATAAGTATCCAGTAAAAACAAGTATAATATAAAGTGTTGCCCTAGCCAGTGTGGGCATTGTCCTGTACCCAATAGGTTGCTGGTTCAATTCCAGGTCAGGAATTGAATGTTAGGTTCTGGTGTGCCCAGGTTTCTGGTGTGATCCTGCTAGGGGGCATGCAGGAGGCACCCAATTGATGTTTTGCTCTCACATCAATGTTTCTCTTTCTCGCTCCCTCTCCTTTACTCTCTCTCCAAAAAGTCAATAAAAATATAAAAAGTAAAATGTTATTGCTGAGAAGACTTTTTAAAAACTTATAAGTGCATTGCCCTACATATTCAGTGGGATTTTTGTTTGTTTGTTTGTTTGTTTTTTTGTTGTCATTTTTTAGAAAAGCATGGCATTTAAAATGAAGAATTTGCTATACCAGTGAAAATTGTCATTATGATGTAATATGAATAAATGTTTAAAATTTATTAATTAAAAATTCACATGAATACAATAAATGGAAGCCAACAACTGCATTGATTATATCCATTTTTATGTCCTTTAGGCATCCTGATTTGGAATCAGTAATCTGAGAACCTTCACTTACAATCTGCTTTGGCTTCATGTTAAGTATCTTTGCATATGCTGCTGCTGATCCTTGCCAGAGCTTCCTTCCCTCCTTCTCAGTCCTTCTCTAACACAAACTTGCATTGCTGCTTTATACCTAATAATTGAGTTGTTGAAAACAATAGTTGTGTCTTTAGTGATCACAGCACCTGGTAGTATACTCAGTGTAGAAGTCACACAACTGGGAGATGTCTGCAGCAAAGAATCAGGATTCTCCTATATGAACCTAACCACAGCATCAGTTCCCATTACTTCTCTCTCTCTCCAGCCAAGCTACACTCATCTCTTCTCAGAAGCCTTCTACAAGTGATCCTTGCTGATACAAATTTTTTCTCTCACTATTCTTTGAACATTTATAAACTCAGTTTGTAGAGCATTAATTTGTAATTTGGGATGAATTTTGTTATTTTTTAAGTATTATCAAAGCTATGAATTTTATGCATCAGGTTATATTTTATTTAATTATAAAAAAAGAGACTAAGTTCTTTCTTTTAAATTTTAATTTTCTATAATCTGTAAACAAAAGAAAGTTCAAAACAAAATAGGTGTTTGGAGGATACAATTAATTCACCACTCATTAATCACAGTGTTTTGTTTGTTTTTTTAAAGTATATTTTTATTGATTTTTTACAGGGAAGAAGGGAGAGAGAGAGTTAGAAACATCGATGAGAGAGAAACATTGATCAGCTGCCTCCTGCACACCCCGCACTGGGGATGTGCCCGCAACCAAGGTACATGTGCTTGATTGGAATCGAACCTGGGAACTTTCAGTCCGCAGGCCAACGCTCTATCCACTGAGCCAAACCGATCAGGGCAAATCACAGTTTAAATGAGCATGTGTGTAACTGCCTAACAAATACAATATCTCATTTAGAAATCAACTAAATTTACTAATTTTATATTACTACTCATCATTGTATATAATATCTTCACCTATATAACTTTTTAAGTCTGATAATGACAAACAAGAGTGGCTTATGTGTCTTTGTAATATACACAATGTACAACTAAACAGTCCAAAGTCTTAGTAACATGTGTCTTCAAAACAATGCAACTAGGAAAATCATGCTTTACACGTGGAAGGAGCCAACCTCTGTTGTTTATACTATTCTCCACATAGTTTGGCTGAGAAGTTAAACACCAGAAGTACAATAGAAAATGTATCTCACATTTTCATTACCGAACAAATGAATCGGAAATTATATTTCCTATCTTGAAAAGGTATGCTTGCTTCAAATAAAACTTGAAAATTTGTATCTACTCATAAAAATTTAAACAAATGGTAGAGTTTAAGAATGACCTAATAGCTGTCACTCAGGCAGATGTGATGTAAAAGCTACACAAACATTATTCAGCTATTTGGGAATAGGACCTGAAAAGCCTGCTATTTTGGTACAGAAAAGTTGATTTATTTCCTTGTTTCTAAAACAGGTCTTTCAGAAGTTAGAAAAGAAGAGACAGTCATATTGAAAACCTAAATCAATACATGCAATGATAATGTAATATAGTTCACATTTCTACTAATTTGAACTAGCATTCCAATTTCTGAAAGATATACCAGGCCTTTTAGATATTAAATTAGTTAAAATTGCCATGCCACTATGAATAAGCAGTTGTGTAATTTTCTTATGAGATATAAAACAAAAACAAACACATTCTTTTTTTTTTCTTTCTTTCTTTTTTTTTTTTTAGAAACAGGGATGAAGATAGAAACCAGGGAAGAACTGTAATATAATCAAAGCCTAAATTTGAAGTCCTAATATTTTTTCTTGAAGACAGAAGATGTATAGCACCAACCAGAATCATCTTGGTGCACATATCACAGAATATCCTATCTAATAAAGAAGGGATATGCTGATTTACCCTTACACCATTGCAAAGATGGTGGCACCCACAGCCAATAAGGAGAGAATATGTTAATTGGCTTCCCTGCCCTCAAAGATAGTAGTACCTATAGACAATAAGGAGGGAATATGCTACTTGACTACCCCGCCCTCAAAGATGGTGGCGTCCACAGCCACAAGATGGTGGCACCCCAGGTCCCTCAACCCTAGTGGGGCGGCAGGCACATGCCTACCTCTGGAGTCCTCCAGTCCCCTCCACCCTCCAGCTGCCCAGGGCTGGCCCAAAGTTCAGGCAAGCCTCAGATGGTGATTGCCCAGCCACCCAGGGCCACCCAAGGCTCAGGTAACCAAGGCTGGCCTAGGCTTACGCTGCTGGCAGTGGCAGCAGCAGAGGTGTGATGGGGGTGTTGCCTTCTCCTGATTGCCAGGTCGCTTCCTGCCCCTGAGGGCTCTCAGACTGTGAGAGGGGGCAGGCCTTGCTGAAGGACCCCCCCTCCAGTGCATGAATTTTCATGCACTGGGCCTCTAGTGTAGTATAATGTGAAGACTGTTCCCTAGGCTGTGCAGTACTGTGTGAGTCATGCCCACCAACTTTGTCCCCTGCTCATTCTCTGTGGTCTAACCACACCAGTTGCTTTACAATCTTGGCTCTGACTTGAGTGCTTTTCTAATTCTGAGATTTTGCACATGCTGCTCCCACTGCCTTAAATGCTTTTCTTAAACTTTTTTTCTAAGGAATATATTATACATCCTAGAATTTAACTCAAATGCTATTCCTTGAGGAATCATTCCCCAACTTTCCAGATGCTGTCAGTCCCCTTGCTACACTCCTATTGCACCATTTCTTTTTCTACATTGCACTTTCCATAACTGTAATTAAGTAATCAAATGTGTGATGTGTTGTATAAAGTCAGTCCATACCCTAGACTGCAAGTTTTATGAATACTCTTGCTTTTTTGGCAACACCCACAACACCCTAGCAAAGTGCCTTTCTGAAAAGAGCACTCAGTATATTAATACATATACTTAACTTCAAAGCACTATCTCCTATCTCCTGCTTTCCCATTTCCCTATACTTTAAACTTGATTCTCTGGCCTTCAATTAAATTTGCCAGGGAAGAATGAGCTTTGGCAGAAAGTATGGCAAGATGTACCTCAAGCTCATGAAGAGACCACTGGACTTTACAAAAGGGCACCCATAAGAAGCCCCCTTGGTCCAGTCTGATTTCTACTCTGTTATTCCCTTTGGTCTGGTTTCACCAATAGGATCTTCTTACATTTCTTTTGGGAATTTCACAAGTCTCTTTCCACAGCTGACAATCATTCTATTGGAGTGAGTAAAATTTTTTTTAAAAGTGCAATATTTCACAGTTGAAATAATTTTCTGTCAAAGACTGTTTTAAATTCAAAGTATGTTTTCTCTGTATGTACAAGGCAGCTAAAGGTCTACATGTATAATGTGACATGAATTTAGCACTCTAATATGCACAAACTGAATATATATTTTAATTACTACTAATGATAATAATTACTATTGACTCTAAAATAAGCAAATCCATATTTGTTTTCCAGTGAAGTATGTTCCTCGAGAGTATTTGAAAACATCTGCTAAAGGGGTGTCATCAAAATCCATATGTCTGAATTTTCCCAGCCAGGCATTCCTCAGGGCCTGCATAACAAAAGCTCCTTATGCCAAAGGTGAGCGCTGACACTCAGCTTAGAAACTAGGTTAATTTTATCTAGAAATTAAAAGTTCTAAATAGACTTTGTAAATGTGTATCTTTCTAAACCAGCTATATCAAACACAACAACAGAAGCTGATGATGAAAAGAGAATTAGAGTTTCAGCTTCAAAGTCATGGTCATAAGATTTTTTTATATTAAAAAAAAATCCTACATATCTTGTTCACAAAGACATCTTGAAAATACCCATTACCAAAGAAAGGGGTATTTAGTGTTTTATCACTTTCTGACCCCCTATTTAACTTAGTTGCTATATATTTTTTACTCAGTGTTAATGAATAAATATTATGTAAATTTTGTAATTTGTATGTTTTCAAGGGATTAAGTATTTGGATTACTAAAATTAAAAAAACCCACTCCTCTACTTTCCTCTTTTAAAAAGATTCAATGTGCTTTATAAGAACACTGAATGTACTAATAAATACTTGCAGATTGATGACCATATAAAAGTCTTCTATATCTATGTCAAGTTTATCCCTAAAAATTTCCCTTCTGAGAGTGGGTGCTGATACTCCAATCTCTACAATAGATGTCATTCCTACAGGCCCTGGATCTGTTTTGCTGCTAGTAATTTATTTTATCCCTTGTATATCAAAAGCATATGTATCATATATATTTTTTTAGGTGGGAGTTTTTCTCTAACCATCTCAACAATCTTCCTAATTTAGTTCTCACTTCCCTTAAGGTCAGAAGTACAGTATTACTATTTCCTACATTCCAGATAAGGAACTTGGGTCGTAGCAAGATTTCTAAAAGTGCCAGTCAGTTATCAGTGGAGGTAGGAATCAAATTCAGCGTTGTTTACAGTTTAATTCTCCAACAGTTCACAGCCTTTCATATATAATGATTTGTTATGCAATAATTTAATTCAATGCTTTTCATAAAGAATGCCACAGAGCAGTTGCTTCATGTGGTGACATGTTGTTGCCCTGGTGACATTTAAATAGCCCTCCCTCAGGCGATCACAGACATCTGAGGATTCCAAAGAGCAACTCCATGTGAACAAAAGGGTAAGTGTTACAATGCAGCTGTTCAGTGGAGATTCTCAAGTTGTACACCATGAATTAGTACTTTTCTTCTGACTCCTCCCCTGCTTGCTTCTAGTCAGTATGTTAGATATATAAATCCAGCTTTTCATAAGAATCTAAGCTTATGCATAATCAAAGAACTCAACTTTTTTTAATGAAAAATTTTAAGACCTTTTTAACTATTGATCTAAAACCATTCTGTATGTGTACTAAAGTCAAAAAATTATAACTTTTCTTATCAGAATTATAAGAAGCCATAAATTCTTGTAAGTTGCTTGAAATGATTTTATCATATTTATTTCTGTGTTGCCAGAACCTGATAGGTAATATTGCATAAAGTAAGTCATCAGTAAATACTTATGAATGATTAAGTACAATTTCATTTCAGGTCACATTTCAAGGGAATCCTTTCAAAGTAACTATTACCCAAAAGCACTATGAAGAATTAATCAAGTGATATGAATTTTATTATGGAAATTATAACTTCCAACTCTCTGTAATACACTACATGCACATCAGATACACACTTTAACTTGAAACTTACAAAGTCAAGCAACTGCACCAATACTTGGAGTGAAGAATCCCCACGAAGCAAGGTGGAAACTGGGAATTCACAGGATCTTTGGTCTACTAATTTAACAAAGTCATCTTTAAAAGGCACAGAAGACCTCAGATTTCTTGCAACACCAATGTAAGAAAAGAGGCTCTAATGGCTATTCTGTAAAGTTGTAGAGCCAGGTAACTTAGAAGAAAGCATAGATATAAAAATAGACAGGGGCTTGTGATGCTTATTCAAACCACTAATAGAGAAAAGAAAATGGATTCATGTAATTATAAAGTACTAGAACTAGAAAAGTATTTACAGACATCTGAGATAGCACCTAAAGTCATGGATGAGATCCACAAGTTCATTGTCTGCTCTATGCTCACCTTGCCAGCCTTTCTTCACCTATTCTCCTTATTGACCCAAAGTCCCAGCAATCCAATCTAATAAAAGAGTAATATGCAAATTAGGCATCACTCCATCACAAAGATGGCCGCCCCTATGGCCACAAAATAGTGGTGCCCAGTCTGGCTCAGCCCTGCCACTGAAGTTGTCAGGCCTGTTAGCCAGGCAGGTGGCAGGGGAGGTGGGGAGCCCCAAGGGTGGAACAGGAGATCAGAGGGGGCTGGGGGTCCCTTTCCCAGGCCAAAGGCCTTCACCAGAGGCCTAAGACATGGGCAAGGGTGGAGCCGGTGATTGGAAAGCATAGGGGCAGAACTGGTGATCAGAGGGGCCTGAGGGTACCCTACCCAGGCATAAGGCCTGGGCCAGAGGCCTAAGGCCTGGGAAGGAGCAAGGCCAGAGATTGCAGGGGCCTGGGCTCCACAGAGCCTGTGATCAGAGGGGCAGGGGTGGAACCTGTGATCCCAGGGGTCTGGGCACCAGTGGAACTGGCAAAGTAGGGGTATGGGGGTCCCCTGCCCAGGCCTGCAGCCTTGGCCAGAGGCTCAAGGGTGGAGCCGGCAATGGCAGGGACCTGTGGGTCTCCTGCCCAGGCCTGCAGCCTTGGACAGAGGCTGCCAGTGGGGCAAGGGCAGAGCTAGCAATGGCAGGGAGCAGGATCAGAGTCAGTGATCACAGAGGCTGGCCTCTGTGAAGCCGGTGATCAGAGGAGCTTGGGGGTCTCCTGTTCAGTCCTGCAGACTTGGCCAGAGGTTACAGGCCTGGGCAGGGGTGGAGTTGGGATTAGAAGGGCAGGGGTGGACCCGGTGATCGGAATGAACTACAGAGGAAACACCTTTTCTGAAAGTTCATTGGCTAAGCTCCCTCTATGCCACTGGTAATATTCTTAGTAACTTGAGTAATAAGAAAAAGGCAATCTAGGGTTTTTCCACCACACTCCTGGCGAAAAAAAAATGAAGGTCCACTGCTGGAGGGCTAAGAAATGTCATATCCTGCCATAGCTGATTTGGCTTGGTGCATAATGCTTCAGCCTGCTGACTGCAGGGTCTGGGTTCAATTCTGACCTAGGGTATATACCTAGGTTTCAGGCTCCTCCCTGGCTGGGGCCCCGGACAGGGCTCATGCAGGAAGCAACCAATTAAAATGTTCCTCTCACTTTGATGTTTCTCTCTGTTTTTCCCTACTCTTACACATTCTCTAAAAATCAATGGAAACATATCCTCAGGTGAGGATAAAAACAAAAAAGAAAGAAAGGTCATATCCTATGAAAGATACATCTTGAAAATGCCTAAAGAAAGTTGTCATTTTTTCATGGTGAAGGGACTGGAGTCTGTGTTGATGAAAACACCTTGGTGGCTATGGTGACTGGCAGTGGCTGCAACAGTGGGGTGATGGGGCTGGTGGTTTTCCCTGATTAGCCTGGTCACCTCCCACAAAGGGAGGCCAGACTGCAGCTTAGGCCCGCTTCCCAAGGGGAGCAGGGAGTTGGTCTAAGCCATCAGTAGGACACCCCCTGAGGGCTTCCAATATGTGAGAGGGGGCAGGCTGGGCTGAGGAAACCCCCCAGGCAGTGCACAAATTTCATGCACCTGGCTCCTAGTATCAAATAATTATCCATGCTGCTTCATGCTTTTCTGTTTACATGTGCTTGCTCTTCCTCCTTCTTAGAATATAATTTCTCTCCTTTAAGGTCTAATTTAGGATAATCTCTTCTATGAAGTTAGGCCAACTTCATCACTCCATCTTCTTATCTAGCTCTACATCTTGTACAGTCTTCCACTATTGCACTTTCCATAAGTCCTTGAGTGTAAAACTTAGGGTCTTTTTCATCAGTGTATAGCATAGCACAATATCTAAAGTATTATTAAATAAATGCTTTGAATGGATGGATTAATCTAGCTAATTGCTCCCATTTGTAAACCAAAAAAAAAAAAAAAAAAAAAAAGCTGAGGGCCAGAGGTTATTTTCTCTCTCCTTTGAACTAAGCAAAAGGCCCTTATATGACTAGCAACTAAGTGGTTATTTTTATAACTGAGACATGAACTAAATTTGATACTTTAGGGAAGCCTCAGTAAAGTCTCTCTGCTTCTACTCTTAGCCTCTATTGTCTTTTATTTTCAACTTTTTCATTATATACCAGACAACTGTTCATAGGAAATCATAGCCAAGATATATTGGAGCTCCTTCCCCGGCCATAGACTAGAGAGGATCGACTGTCAACCCCCTTTCCTACCACTCTTCTGCTCAGTCACTGTACTTTAAGCACCACGAGCATCCTTGGCTTTCCTCAAACACACCCGTGTTCTGCTGCGTTAGAACTCATCCACACCCTATTCCTTCCTCTCTTTGTCCCAGATCTCTGAAAGTCTCCATTCTAATGCCACCTCTCTGACCATCAGATTCAAAATAGCCCTCTCTTTCATTCTCCAGCTTCTCACTATTTGTTTTTCTTCATAATGTGTTATAAATAACACATTTATACATATTATGTATTTTTTTTTTTTTAGTATTATCTATCTCCACACTCAAATGGAAGCCCAATAAGGGCATTGACCTTGTCTGTTTTGTATACCACTGAATTCCCAGTTGCTTGAACAGTGTTTGGCATAACAGGTACTGAATAGATATTTGTTGAATAAGTTAAGTCAATGAGAACTTGAAGTCTCTAAGAAAAAAAAGTAATATAGCTTGGACATTTAAAAAAAAATTTCCTCTAGCTCTGTAATTTTAGAAAATTGTCAAAAGGGACCATTTCATCTTAAATGAAAAAAATACTTTAATTACAACTATGCTTTCTATATTTTCCCCACTCTAACCTGTGATAACAGAAGCAGTGTTAGCTTTCTTCAGCTATAAAATTATACCTTGGAAGGAAGCCAGAGGACAGGAAAATATTATCTTGATCAACTCCAAAAAGCTGACAGGTGTGCCAAACACATAAGGGTGGGATTATAGTAAGATAGGCAAGGTTTGGGGCCACCAGAGGTAAACTCAACACTTCAGAGGGAGCAATCATATTCCTTTAATGTCCTGAGACAGTGATTCAGGCTGTCAACAAACACTTATAAACATATCTTATGGGAAAGGCTTTGCTCTTGAAGAAGAGGTGCCATTTCCCTCAAGAAGTTTGTACTCTAGATTAATTTCAGATATGGACATTTTGATAATAATTGGGTGACCAAAAATGAATTCACCTATAATCCCAAGTCACTTAGTATGATGTGGAATTGGACTCTCTTTTCTCAAATTTATCACTAAGGATAAAACTAAACTACAGAATAATCATTCATAACTACCTGACATCTAGCTGAATGGAAGTCCTTCAACCAGATAATTAAAGAAGAAGCCACATACAGACTGGTATAAGGAGCAGAGACACATTATGAGTTGGTTTACACCTATGTGTGGTGGATACAAATTTGGAGAGATATTGTGGTTGTGGATATCCCTTCTAAGGAGCAAGGGATTCCATCCCCATGCCAGGTTCCCCATCCCAGAGTTGCAGTGTCTGTAAGAGAAGTCCCCATAACTTCTGGTTGTAAAAACCAGAGGGGATTGAGTCAGAGGGAGATTGAAGGAGTCCAAGGAAGTTCCTCTTAAAGAGCTCATGCATGAACTTACTCGGACTCACTCTCTCTTAGCTCCAGCCTAAAAGGCACAAGAGACATATGAAGAGGAAGTGAATTGTCTAGCATCAGGGAAAGAGCTGAGGTGTCAGCTTTCTCCCAGGCAGAAGTGCTGGAAGGAACCATTGTCCCACAGAATTGGCAGGATGGAATCATATCTGAGTTTCCATCAACCTGGCTCACACAGTTAACCCCACCTTAGAGATTCCTGTAGGCCTCATCCCACTCAACTTTCAGGCCCACCCAGTGGCTTTTCCATACAAATGGCTTGTCTTGGCTCAAGCTTCAGATTTTCCTAAAATCTCTCAAACAAGCAGCATCTGGCCCCAGTGTGGCCTATACCTCATGGTAAGTGGCTCCAGTCTCAGCACAAATAGCAGCCCACCTTGGTTCACAGCTTTGCCTTTTCTGGACATCTCAAAGCCCAGCACAAGTAGCAGCTTCTGCAGATTGCTCTGTAGCTCATGCTGGGTAGCTCCAGGCAGAACACAGGCAGTGACTGATCTTGGCCTGCACCCCCCAGGAGGCTTCAGAGCCAGCAAACCTGGTGAACAGCTTCAGACAGTGTTGAAACATTTTCCAACCACCTCTATAAGCAACATACTTAAATGGCAAACTTAGTGAGTACTGGATCCTCACTAAAGTAAGTCCTGCTCTGTGGGATGGGCCTCTGCACAGCTGATCCCCCACGGTAGTTTAAGGTCAGTGGTTGCAGCCAGTCCTTGCAGCTGATCAGCCTGGGGTAAATCCTCCCATTGACTTTCCAACAGCAATAAGGAGGAAGGTGTATACAGCCACATGGGGGTCACACATCAAGTATCTAGCTTGGGTCATCAGGGGAGCTGTGCCTTGGACCCTACAGGACACCTACTACATTAGTATTAAGTGTGGCAGAGAAGGAAGAACCTAAACACTAAGTAGAGGGACCATTTACTCCTGGATATTAATACAGAAACACTGCCACCCATGAAAGTGTTGTGGGCTGTGTCAGAAATTGACTCTTGTGTAAGTACAACTGAAGGCAGCTGAGAAATAAAGTGAGCAGAGCGATCACGCCTGCTTGAAAACAGGATTGTGGCTTATGAAACAGAGGAGCAGTGGATCGAGGAGAACTTCAATACTGTGCTGACTACCTGACAGGAAACAGACATGCCAAGAAGAACAGTAGAGGAAGTGAATGGCCTTCACTAATTCATGGTTTTTATTCCTTTTCTTTTACTTACAAAACTAAATATTTTTCACTTCATTTTACTTTTATAATTATACTAGAAGCCCATTGCAGGAAGATTCCTGCAAGAATAGGGCTTCCTGAGCCAGAGCGAAGCAGAGAAGGGAGCGAAGCCTTGCTTCCTCTCATCTCTGCTGCCTCAGCTCCCTATCTTCTCTGCCACTTTGCTCCCTTCTGTCTCCACAGTCTCTGCTGCCTCGGCTCCCTCCCTTCTCTGCTGCCTCGCTTCCTCCCATCTCTGCTGCCTCGCTTCCTTCCATCTCTGCTGCCTCTCTCCCTCCAGTCTCCACTACCTCGATCCCTCCCTTCTGGGCCACTTTGCTCCCTGCCATCTCCGCTACCTCACTCCCTCCCTTCTCTGCCACTTGGCTTCCTTGTGCAGCACTTGGCTTCCTTCTAGGATGTCTTCAATCTTCGCTCCGCGCCTGTGTACACAAATTAACTGCCATCTTGGCTGGGTTAATTTGCATATAGTCCCTCTGATTGGCTGCTGAGTGTGGCTTAGGTGTCTTGGAATGATGGTTAATTTGCACATTACTCTTTTATTAGATTAGATTTTTATTTTATTTATTTTTTTAGCGCTGGTGACTTTTATTTTCTTTTTTTTAAATAAATCTTTATTGTTCAGATTATTACAGATGTTCGTTTTTTAACCTCCATAGTTCCCCTCCACCTGGTTCCCCCCTACACCCCATGCCCTTACCCCCACCACTGTCTTCATCCATAGATGTAAGATTTTTGTCCAGTCTCTTCCCTTCCCATACCCTTCACACCCATTTCCCCCTGAGAATTGTCAGTCCATTCCCTTTCTATGCCCTTACTTCTATTCTATTCACCAGTATATTGTTCATCAGATATTTCTATTGATTTAATTGTTATATTCACTGTTTGATAGCTATGTATTTGTTGTCACTTTGTTGTTCATAATTTTTATTTTTACCTTTTTCTTCTTCCTCTTTTTAAAGAATGCCCTTCAGCATTTCAAATAATCCTGGTTTGGTGGTGATGAACTCCTTTAGCTTTTTCTTGTCTGTGAAGCTCTTTATTTGACCATCAATTTTACATGATAGCTTTGCTGGGTATAGTAATCTTGGTTGTAGGTTCTTGCTATTCATCACTTTGAATATTTCTTGCCACTCCTTTCTGGCCTGCATGGTTTCTGTTGAGAAATCAGCTGACAGTCGTATGGGTACTCCCTTGTAGGTAACTAACTGTTTTTCTCTTGCTGCTTTTAAGATTCTCTCTTTGTCTTTTGCCTTTGGCATTTTAATTATGATGTGTCTTCGTGTGGTCCTCTTTGGATTCCTTTCGTTTGGGGTTCTCTGTGCTTCCTGGACTTGTAAGTCCACTTCTTTCACCAGGTGGGGGATGTTTTCTGTCATCATTCCTTCAAATAGTCTTTCAGTATCTTGCTCTCTCTCTTCTTCCAGCACCCCTATAAGTCTGATGTTGGTATGCTTGAAGTTGTCCCAGAGGCTCCTTACATTATCTTCATAATTTTGGATTCTTTTTTCTTTTTGCTTTTCTGGTTGGGTGTTTTTTGCTTGTTTGTATTTCATATATTTGACTTGATTCTTGCGATCCTCTAGTCTGCTGTTGGATCTTTGTATATTATTCTTTATTTCAGTCAGTGTATGTTTAATTTCTGATTGGACCTTTTCTTTTCTTTCTTTCTTTCTTTCTTTCTTTCTTTCTTTCTTTCTTTCTTTCTTTCTTTCTTTTTTTTGTTATTCTCATTAAGATCCTTGAAGGTCTCACTTAGTTCCTCAGAGGTTTGTAGACAATTCTTGAATAGCTTTATAACTGTGGTTTTGAACTCTATATCCAGTCATTTGCTTTCCTCCATTTCTGTCATTTGTGATCTGTTTCTTTGTCTCTGAATTTTGGCTGCTTCCCTGTGTTGATAAAGTGGCTTTCTGTGCTAGATGTCCTATAGGGCCCTGTGATTCAGCCTCCCCAATCACCTGGGGTGGACACTCTTGTTGTACTCCTTTGAGGATTGGGTGCACAGTCCTGTAGTTAAGTCTTGATTGCTGTTGGTATCACTGAAAGGAAATGACCTCCAGGAGTTTCTCCTCATTGTTTGGGGTTTGGAACTTGTGAAGTTCTTTGTCCCAGCTGCAGTCTGTTAGGTTAGGCTGCAGGCAGACAGGCGCACAGCTTGGGTGGGGTTGTAAATTGGGTGGGGTGGTGTCTCAGAATCACTGGGGTGGGGCAACCTGCAATGGCTACCCCTCAGCTGGCTCTGTGGCTTTTCCCTATTTTGGCATCGCCACGCCCTGGCGTCTGCAAGCCCCTGAGTCCCCGAGTCTCGGAGCTCCGTATCAGTGATTGCTTCGAACAGCTCTGCTAGAACGCCACTGTCATCTTATGCCCCATTGCCAGACTGCCCACAATGCATTCAATGTGACCCCAGAGCTTGTAAACCCCTTCTAAGCTGCGGACCCAGGTGCAGCCGCCGCCACCATTTGCCCATGCCGCCACTGTTTTACACGAGTCTGTACCTCTCTGTTTTGGCATCGGGAATTTCTACTCAGTCTCAACGTACTCCTTCTCTTGCCTTCTAGTTGTAAAGCTTCCATTCTCTTGGTTCTGGATAATGGCCATTTAGCTTTATAGTTGTACTAGGGGCCCAGTGCACGAAATTTGTGCACTGGTGGAGGGGTTTCCTAAGCCCAGCCTGCCCCCTTTCACATATTGGGAGCCCTCAGGGGGTGTCCTACTAATGGCTTAGGCCCGCTTTCTGTTCCCCGTGGGGAGCAGGCCTAAGACAGTCTGGTCTCCCTTTGTGGGAGGTGACCAGGCTAATCAGGGGAAGCCACCAGCCCCATCATCCCCGCTGCTGCAGCTACTGCCAGTCACCCCAGCCTTCAAGGTGTTTTCATCAACACAGACTCCAGTCCCTTCACCATGAAAAAATGACAACTTTCCTTAGGCATTTTCAAGATGTGTCTTTCATAGGATAAGACATTTCTTTTCTTCTTTTTTTTTATCCTCACCTGAGGATATGTTTCCATTGATTTTTAGAGAATGTGGAAGAGAAGGAAAAAAACAGAGAGAAACATCAAAGTGAGAGGAACACTTTGACTGGTTGCCTCCTGCATGAGCCTTGACCTGGGCCCCAGCCAGGGAGGTGCCTACAACCTAGGTACATGCCCTTGGTCAGAATTGAACCCAGACCCTGCAGTCAGCAGGCTGAGGCATTATGCACTGAGCCAAACCAGCTAGGGCAGGTTATGACATTTCTTAGCCCTCCAGCAGTGGATCTTCATTTTTTTCTCCATGAGTGTGGTGGAAAAACCCTAGATCGCCTTTAGGGATTCTTATTACCCAAGTTACTAAGAATATTACCAGTGGCGTACAGGGAGATTAGCCAATGAGCAGTAACAAAAGTTGTTTTCTCTGTAGTTCACTCTGATCATTGGCTCTACCCCTGCCCCTCCAATCCCAACTCCACCCCTGCCCAGGCCTGTAACCTCTTCCTGAGGCTGCAGGCCTGGGCAGGGGACCCTTAAGCCCCTCTGATCACCGGCTTGACAGAGCCCAGCCTCTGTGATCACCATCTCTGATCCTGCCCCCTGACATCGCTGATCTGCCCTTGCCCCACTGGCAGCCTCTGGCCAAGGCTGCAGGCCTGGGCAGGGGACCCCCAAACCCCTGCTTTGCTGGTCCCACTGGTGCCCAGACCCTTGTGATCACAGGCTCTGCCCCTGCCCCTCTGATAGCTGGCTCTGCAGAACCCAGGCCCCTGCAATCTCTGTCTGGCCTTGCCCTTTCCTAAGAATTATGCCTGAGTAGGGCACCTCACACCCCTCTGATCACTGGCTTCACCCTTGCCCATGCCTGATGCCTCTGGTGAAGGCCTCTGGCCTGGGCAGGGGACCCACATCCCCCTCTGATCACCTGTTGTGCCCCTTGGGCCTCCTGACTCCTCAGCCACCTACCTGGCTAACAAGCCTGACCACTTCAGTAGCAGGGCTGAGCCAGACTGGGCGCTGCCATCTTGTGGCCATGGGGGTGGCCATCTTTGTGACAGAATGATGCCTAATTTACATATTACTCTTTTATTAGATAGAATGTGGTATGGGCACCTCCATCTTGTGGCTATGGGGACAGCCATCTTGTGGCTATGGGGGAAGCCATCTTGTGGATATGAGGGCAGCCATATTGTGGCCATGGGGGTGGCCATCTTTGTGACAGAGTGATGTATAATTTGCATATTACTTTTTTATTAGATAGAATGTGGTATGGGTGCCACCATCTTGTGGCTTTGGGGGAGGCCATCTTGTGGCCATGGGGGAGGCCATCTTTGTCACAGAGTGACACCTAATTTGCATATTACTCTTTTACTAGATAGAATTTTTTAACGTGGTTGTGGGAGGCTGAGCATTCATGTATATGCCTTATGCCGCCATCTTGGTTCTCTAGATTTTTATTTTTAATTATTACTACTATTATTATTTTACCTTTTTTAAAGCTTGATTTTATTTTATTTTTTCCTTATTTTATTTTATTTTAGGATTAGTGTTTTACATTCTATTTTTATTTTCTTATTAGCATTATTTTACTCTATCTCAAATTTTCCTTTATGCCAACACTTTATTCTTCACTTTTCCCCTTTTTCATTGTGTTTCTTTCACCCTGTTCCTGATTAAATTTTTCTCTATCCTTTCTTTTTACACCCTGTTAAAAATTGATCTTATTCATATATCTAATCTCTTCTTTCCTCTCCAAGTCCATGCCCACTTCTCTCTTCTCTTTCTTCACTATCCAAAATTATTTTGCATTTTTTTCTTTCTTTTTGTATTGTTGTTGTTGTTTATTTGACAGTTTTTTAGTTTTTTTTCTTTTCCTTTTTGTTTTTTGCTTCTGTTTTTCCTCTCCTCACTTGTTCGCTTCTTCTACTAATAGCTTAATTAATTCCAATCACCAACTCAGGTCTATGCTCTCATTTTCCAATAATAGATGAATATATAGATAGATAAAGAAAGGGGAAAAAAAAAATATATATATATATATATATATATATATATATAGTATTTTGTTTTTTACATTTCTTCTTATACACTCACTAGAGCACTAGAAGCCTGGTGCACAAAAATTTGTGCACTCAGGGTGGTCTCTCATCCCAGCCTGTGCCCTCTCACAGTCTGGGACCCCTTGGGGGATGTCCACCTGCTGGCCAGCCTGGGTGAGGGGCTGATGGCTGTTTGCAGGCTAGCCAAGCCCCCCAGTGGGGACACACACCCCATGGAGGTGTGGCCAGACTCGGTGAGAGGCTGATGGCCATTTTCAGGCTGCCTACAGTCCTTTCAGGGTTCAGGTCCCTACTGGGGTGCCTGGGCAGTCTGAGTGAGGGGCTTAAGGATGTTTTCAGGTTTCCCACAGTCCCTTCAGGGTTCGGGTCTCTACTAGCATACCTGGCCAGCCTGGGTGAGGGGCTGAGGGCTGTTTTCAGGCTGCTCACAGCTCCAATTGACCCAAGGTCCCAGTGACGCTGGCTGGAGTCAGGTTTCTGGGGTTTATTTATCTTCTATAATTGAAACTTTGTTACCTTGAGTGGAGGCCTAGGCAGGTAATGAAGCCTCCAGTTTGCTTCAGCTCTGTGGCTTTTATAATTGGAACATTGTTGCCATGAGCAGAGACCCAGCAGGCCTAGGCAGGCAATTGCAATGGAAGTCTCCTGTTTGCTCTAGTTTCGTGGCTGCCAGCCTTCATCTTGGCTGGGTTAATTTGCATACAGCCACTCTGATTGGCTGGGGGCATGGCTTGGCTGGTGGGTGTAGCTTAGGTGTTTTGGAGTGATGGTTAATTTGTATATTACTCTTTTATTAGAGTAGATTCTCTTTCTACAACCTCTATACTGAATTGTGGCTTTTTCCCCTTTCGTTCAATTCCTTGACCTTATCTTTTGGAAATAAACTCTGCCTCCTCAGATTCTTCTGGGTGTTTGTTTTTTGGTATGTTGTTTGAATTTTTTGGATTAATTGTTGTTTGTTTTTTACAATCATCTCTGGGTATTAATAGTTTGAATTTTTTGGATTAATTGTTTTTTTGTTTTGTTTTTCGGAGTTTTCTCACCATATACAAACATTTTTCTCCATTATTTTTTCTTTTCTTTCTTTTCTCTCTTATGTTTTTTTCTTTTCTCAATATCATTTTTGCACTCTTGTCTATTCCCCAATTCTTTTTTTTTCTGGTAGTCACCTTTCTTTAGGGTTATTAGTATCATGAATACATTTGTGTTTGGTGCCTTGTGTGTTGTGTCTTGTCATGTTGTATTTTGTGACTTTAAGTCAACACAGGAGAGAGAGAGCTACTTAACCAGATACCCTGGGGGAGGAATCATGGGGAGACAAAAGAACAGTCTGCATATGAGAGAAAAGGAATAAGCACCAAAAAGTAAGTGAAATGGAGGCAAGCAATATGTCAGAGAAAGAATTAAGAAGAGTGGTCATAAAGTCCCTGAAAAGGATGGAAGACAAATTCAACAATATGAGTAAGAACCAAGAGAAAATGAAGAAGAACCAAGAAGAAATGAAAAATGACATCACTGCAATAAATAACTCAATAGAAAGTATCAACAATAGACTAGAAGAAGCAAAGGACTGCATCAGTGAGATAGAAGATAAGGTAGAAAATAATACTCAAGCAGAAAAAAAAAATTAAAAAACAGGGGGAAGCCTAAGGGAAATTTGGGACAACACAAAATAAAGCGACATCTGCATAATAGGGGAGCCAGAAGGAGAGGAAACTCAGCAAGGAATAGAAAACGTATTAGAAGAAATAATGACAGATAACTTGCTGATATTGGGAAGAAGAAACTCACAAAGTCCAACAAGCTCACAGAGTCCCAAAAAAGATGAACCCCCCCCCCCAAAAAAAAACTGACACCAAGACATAATTAAATTGGCAAACACCAATGACAAAGTAAGAATCAAAAAGGCTGTCAGAGAGGGACAGAAAGTTACCTACAAGGGATCTCCCATTGGAGTATCAACTGATTTCTCAACAGAAACACAACAAGCAAGAAGGGAATAAAATGAACTACAAAAAGTAATGCAAAGCAATGGTCTGGATCTAAGAATACTGTACCCAGCAAGGCTATCAATAAAAGTTGAGGGTGTGAAATCAGGAGCTTCACAGACAAAAAATGACTAAGGGAGTTTATTACCACCAAACCAGCAATGCAAGACATACTTAAAGGGTCTGTTATAAAAAGAAGAAATAGGAAAGGAAGAAAGAACACAGACATAAAGAATAAAAATAATTACAAACTTTAAATGTAAATGGATTAAGTGCTCCAATCAAAAGACATAAGGTAGCTGAGTGGATAAGAAAACATGACCCATACATCTGCTGTCTATAGGAGACCCACCTCAGAACAAAGGCCTTACACAGACTGATGGTGAAGGGATGGATAAAGGCTTTTCAGGCAAATAGAAATGAAAAAAACCTGTTGTAGCAATACTTATATCTGACAAATTAGACCTCATAGTGAAGGCCATAACAAGAGGTAAAGAAGGCCACTTCATATTACTAAAGGGAGCAATTCAACATGAAGATATAACTCTGGTAAACATATACACCCAATACAGAAGCACCCAAATACATAAAAAAAAAAAAAAAAAACACTTCTGGAGGATATCAAGGGAGAGATTGACAGCAATAAAGTCATAGTAGGGGATTTTAATACCACACTAACACCACTGGAAAAATACTCTAAACAAGAAATCAGCAAAGAAACATCAATCTTAAATGATGCACTAGATCAGATGGACTTAATTGACATCTTCAGAACATTTCACCCCAAAGCCATAGAATATACATTCTTCTCAAGTACACATGGGTCATTTTCAAAGATAGATCACATATTGGGACACTAAGTTTGTCATCTATGGAATAAGCAATCACTATTACAATCCTCTAATCTAATAAAAGAGTAATATGCAAATTGACCCTCACTCCATTACACATAAGCCGCACCCACCAGCCAAGCCATGCCCACTAGCCAATAAGAGCAACAAATATGCAAATAAACCTAGCCAATATGGTGGCTGGTAGCCACAGAGCTAGAGCAAACATGAGGCCAGCGGTGGAGGAAACTGCCTGCCTAGGCCAGCTTTGGCTGCCTCTCAAGGCAACAAAGTTTGAATTATAGAAGCCATGGAGCTGAGGCAAACAGGAGTCTTCATTGCCTGCCTACGCAGGCTGTGGCCTCCGCTCAAGGCAAAAAGTTTCAATTATAGAAGTTAAATAAACTCCAGAAATCTGCTTCCAGCCAGGCTTGCTGGGACCTTGGGTCAATGGGAGCTGTGGCCAGCCTTCAAACAGCCCTCATCCCTTCACCCAGGCTAGCCAGGTACCCCAGTAGGGACCTGAACCCTGAAGGGGCTGTGGCCAGCCTGAAAACATCCCTCAGCCCCTCACCCAGGCTGGCCAGGCACCTAGTAGAAACCCGAACCCTGAAGGGACTGTGAGCAGCCTGAAAATGGGCCTCAGCCCCTCACCCAAGCTGGCCACACCCCCATGGGGTAAGGGTTCCCACTGGGGGGCTTGGCCAGCCTGCAAACAGCCATCAGACCCTCACTCAGGCTGGCCAGGCCCGCCAGGAGGTGGACATCCCCTGAGGGATCCCAGACTGCAAAAGGGCACAGGCTTGGCTGAGGGATCCCCCTGAGTGCACAAATATTTGTGCACGGGGCCCCTAGTATCTAATAAAAGAGTAATGCAAATTAGTCATCACTCCATCACAAAGATGGCCATGCCCATGGCCACAAGATGGTGGAACACAGTCCGGCTCAGCTCCACCACTAAAGTGGTCAGGCCTATTAGCCAGGCAGGTGGTGAGGGAGGTGGGGGGCCCGATGGGCAGAACAAGAGAACAGAGGAAGTTAGGGGTCCCCTACCCATGCCAGAAGCCTTTACCAGAGGCCTCAGGTATGGGCAAGATTGGAGCTGGTGATCAGAGGGGCAGGGGCAGAGTCAGTGACTGGAGAGGTATAGGGTGCCCTACCCAGGCATAAGGCCTGGGCCAGAGACCTCAGGCCTGGGTAGGGGCAAGGCTGGAGATTGCAGGGGCCTGAGCTCCTCAGAGCCAGAGATTGGAGGAGCACAGGTGGAGCCTGTGATTGCAGGGGTCTAAGCACTGGTGGAGCTGGCAAAGCAGGGTTCTGGAGGTCCCCTGCCCAGGCCTGTAACCTTTACCAGAGGCTGCAGTGGGGCAGGGGCAGAGCTGGCAATCTCAGGGCTTGGGCAGGGGCAGAGCCTGAGATCAGAAGGGCAGGTACAGAGCCTGCGATCGCAGGGGTCTGGGCACAAGTGGAGCCAGCAATGCAGGGGTTTGGGGATCCTCTGGCCAGGCCTGTAGCCTTGGCCAAAGGCTGTAGTGGGGCAGGGGCAGAACTGGCGATCACAGAGGTCTTGGGGGACCTCTTCCCAGGCCTGTAGCCTTGGCCAGAAGCTGTAGTGGGGCAAGGGGAAATCCCACAATCTGAGGGGTCTGGGGTCCCTTGCCCAGGCCTGCAGCCTTAGCCAGAGGCTGCCAGTGGGGCAAGGGCAGAGCTGGCAATGGCAGGGGGAAGGATCAGAGCTGGTGATCGCAGAGGCCTGGGCTCTGTGAAGCCGGAGATCGGAAGGGTTTGGGGGTCTTCTGCCCACACCTACAGCCTCAGCCAGAGACTGCAGTCCTGGGCAGGGGCAGAGCCAGTGATCGCAGGGGTTTGGGAGTCCCCTGCCCAGGCCTGCATCCTCAACAAGAGGTTACAGGCCTGGGCAGGGATGGAGCTGGGATTGGAGAGGCAGGGGTGGAGCCAGTGATCAGAGTGAACTACAGAGAAAACACTTTTTCTTACCGCTCATTGGCTAAGCTCCCTGTACTGGTAATATTCTTAGTAACTTGGGTAATAAGAATCCAAAAGGGTGGTCTAGGGTTTTTCCACCACACTCCTGGAGAAAAAAAATGAAGGTCTAAAAAAAAATGAAGCCCTGTTGGAGGGCTAAGAAATGTCATATCCTGTCCTAGCCAGTTTGGCTCAGTGCATAATGCCTCAGCCTGCTGACTGCAGGGTCTGGGTTCAATTCTGACCAAGTACATGTACCTAGATTGCAGGCTCCTCCCTGGCCAGGCCTCAGGCCGGGGCTCATGCAGGAGGCAACCAATCAAAGTGTTCCTCTCACTTTGATGTTTCTCTCTGTTTTTTCCTTCTCTTCCACGTTCTCTAAAAATCAATGGAAACATATCCTCAAGTGAGGATAAAAAAAAAAAAAAAAAAGGAAGAAATGTCATATCCTATGAAAGACACATCTTGAAAATGCCTAAAGAAAATTATCATTTTTTGATGGTGAGGGGGACTGGAGTCTATGTTGATGAAAACACCTTGGTGGCTGTTTTGACTGGCAGTGGCTGCAGCAGTGGGGTGATGGGGCTGGTAGCTTCCCCTGATTGGCCAGGCCGCCTACCATAAAGGTAGGCCAGATTGCGGCTTAGTCCCACTCCCCAAGGGGAGCAGGAAGTGGGCCTAAGCCATCAGTAGGACACCCCCTGAGGGCTCCCAGTATGTGAGGGGGGCAGGCTGGGCTGAAAAACCTCCCCCAATGCACTAATTTAATGCACCAGGCCCCTAGTCAACACTAATAAAAGAGTAACATGCAAATTAGCGTCACTTTGCTATACCTCAAGCCACGCCCACCAGCCAGTCAAAGTGACTGCATGCAAATTAACCCAACCAAGATGGCTGCTGGCAGCCATGGAGCTGGAGCAAGCAGGAGGCTTGGTTGCCCCGAGATGGAGGAAGCCAAGCTTCCTGTTTGCCCTGGCTGGCTGCGGCCTCTGCTCAAGTCAACAAAGTTTCAATCATAGAAGATAAATATATCTCAGATACCTGCTTCTAGCCAGCCTTGCTGGGAGTTTGGGTCACTGGGGGTCATGGCCATCCTGCAAACAGCCATCAGCCCCTCACCCAGGCTGGCCAGGCACCCCAGTAGGGACCCCCACCCAGAAGGGGGTCTGGCCAGTCTGAAAACAGCCCTCAGCCCCTCACCCTGGCTGGCCAGGCACCCTAGCAGGCCCCCACCCTGATCCGGGACACCCTTCAGGGCAACCCAGCCAATCCCCACCCATGTACCAGGCCTCTATCTAATCTAATAAAAGAGTAATATATAAATTTACCCCTACTCCAAGACACCTAAGCCATGACCACCAGCTAAGCCATGCCCACCAGCCAATCAGAGTGATGACATGCAAATTAACCCAACCAAGATGGTGGTTAATTTGCATACACAGGTGCAGAGTAAAGACTGAAGACAGCCTAGAAAGAATCCCAGTGCTGCAGAAGGGAGCCAAGTGTCAGAGAAGGGAGGGAGCAAAGCAGGGGAGACAGGAGGAAGTGAGGCAACAGAGATGGGAGGAAGAGAGACAGCGGAGATGGGAGGGAGCCGAGGAAGCAGAGATGGGAGGAAGCGAGGCAGCAGAGACAGGAGGGATTGAGGCAGCAGAGACTGTGGAGACAGAAGGGAGCAAAGTGGCAGAGAAGAGAGGGAGCTGAGGCAGCAGAGATGGGAGGAAGCGAGGCAGCGGAGAAGGGAGCAAAGCCTGCCTCTGTGGGCTTCTCTCCCTTCTCTGCTTCGCTCTGGCTCAGGAAGCCCTATTCCTGCAGGAATAGGCTGAGGAAGCCCTATTTTTGCAGGAATCTTCCTGCAATGGGCTTCTAGTCCTATACAATAAAAGGGTAATATGCAAACTGACCCTAACAGCAAAACTACTGAAAATGACTGGTCACTATGACACACACTGACCACCAGGGGGCAGATGCTCAATGCAGGAGCTGCCCCTTGGTGGTCAGTGCGCTCCCACAGGAGGAGCTCTGCTCAGCCACAAGCCAGGCTGATGGCTGCCAGCACAGCGGTGGTGGTGGGAGCCTCTCCTGCTTCCTCAGCAGAGCTAAGGATGTCCAACTGCAGCTTAGTCTTGCTTCTCGCTGGCAAGTGGACATCCCCCGAGGGCTCCCGGGCTGCTAGGATGTCTGACTGCCACCTTAGGCCCGTTCCCCCAGGGAGCGGGCCTAAGCCAGCAGGTGGACACCCCCTGAGGGGTCTCAGACTGTGAGAGGGCACAGGTTGGGCTGAGGGATCCCCCAAGTGCACAAATTGTTGTGCACCAGGCCTCTAGTAATCAATATTGAGATGATAGGTGAGACAAGCTCTTGCTGACCCTTATGAGGATTAGAGTCGGGAAGTTAATAAGTGTATTGGCAAAAACTGCCACAATTTGATGAAAATGTAGCAGCTACTACAGAATTGGAAAACCTAAGAGCTCCTGGTATTAGTTCTTTGTTAAATAATAGCTCCCTTTTATACTTATGTAATGATATAAACAAATTCAAGCATCATTTATATCTTATCCTTCTATTAGTTTCATTATTTGTGTCATTGTGGCATATGTTCAGAAATGCTTTTTGCAATTTTGTATAACCCCTTTCCTTTCTATGTGTGGCCACAGATCATGGAAATCCACAGGCTACATTGTGTTTAAACAGTTCTACTTCTTTCTTCTATGTTTTTTTGACAAGATAGCCTTTCATGAAAAGAAGGAAGAGCGAGGTAGAATAAAGATTTCTTTTCTGGGGATATAAAAAAGCAAAAAGAGAGAATCAAATAACCTCTAGAACTCTCTAGACAACAAACACAAGTTTGTTATAAAGCACTTTGAACACTGTTCTATTGACTAAGAATAATAAGACAATTTTAGGGAAATTAAAAAGTCCCAGTACAATACTTTTATCTGATAGAAAACAATTTTTTTTCAAGTTAATAGCCTCAAATAATCTCTTCGAGGGCCAGAGATCTCAGTGGGGGAGGAGGGTGCACAGTCATAATATAGTTGGTTATTCTGATATTGTGAATTAACCCATAAAAAGAACACTTTTACAAATGAAGAATACTTACACCTAGAATTGATGCCAACATTAATACCTTAAGTATTTCAATATCTCATGGCCAAAGTTCCATATTTTAGCTACCTTAGCAAGAAAACTCCAAAAAATCAATTTGCATCTAAAAGCTTCTTCATGGAATTGGCTTGGTTTCGTGGCATGCATCCCAGCTGGCTTAGAGAAGCAAAAGGAAGCCTGCTTCACAGAGGATTGTTTGGTCCCAGTTGAATAACCTGCTGGCATCTGCTGTTAGCAGAGTGGTAAGCAGATTATGGGTAAGCAAATATTAATATTCTGATCAAACATTTTAAAAACTCATACTGCCAATTTTAAAAAAATAACTGCACTACTCTCAGAGAACTCATGTTTATCATTCTGAAGCCACTTTTAGCTTTAATTTCTACATATTCATAATCTTAAAACCTGTATCTATAATTCATTTCCCAGAATCAAAACTTTTTCTCTTCACTGCTTTAATTAAACTGCAATATCTAAACTCAATGTGAATAAATGGCTTTACTAGATAATTTCAGTGGTTTTAAGACTTTACATTCCAGTCTCTTCCTTCCCAGATTTCCTTTTGGAAAAGACAGTGCTGCAGTCCTCTTTGAACTCAGCTTCTATAAAAACTGAGCATAGCCTTGGAAACCATCCTGGAAAGACTTCTTGTTTCCTGAAGATCCATTGATTTAACAAATCTAGCAAACTCAAATAACAGAAGCTACAAAAGAGACACTTGCAGTAAGCATTCTGAAGTTATGAAGCAACAAAAGTTTACGAGACCACAAAAATTTCTCTATCATCATCTATCATGTAGATTATACAATTTAGCACAATAACAGGGAAAGCTGTTAATTGGCATGAATTGAGGTCTACAATACACATACAGGTCTTTAAAAATCCACAGTCAAAACTACTGAGTTACCACGACTTATTTCTGGGTCCAGACAGAAAATCTTTTTATTTCTTAGGTGCTTACTAAATGAGGCCACTCTGCTAGAGAGAAAATGTGGAATAAACTTATGATGATTACCTTGAATGTTAGAATCATCTGTAATCACTCCTTCTAATTTGACTGAATAGGTTGATAAGAACCTAGTACTCAAGGAGATAGAGACTCTAGGCATCAACTGCCAGATGCTGTGATGCTGATGGGATGAGGTGCCTGCATGGGTGTAAGGTCAGCACATCTAGCAAACCACTTCTACAGTTCTACAATGAGGGAAAAGGGGAGGAGCCCAGAGAAGCTAATGTCTCTCTTTTCACCTCTGGCCAGAGTTCATAATTTCTTCTTTAGAACTCTTTTCTACCCCTGTAGTCACTGACCAACTCAGGAGATATAGTTGGAGCGATGAGAAGCAACAAGGGTTAGAGACTCCACTCGTGGTCAGCTCAGGGCCCTTCCAAGCACACTTACCCCAATTCCTGAAACACCTTCCAGAAGCTAGTACTTGGGGAAAGTGGTCCCAAATCCCACTCACACTACCAGTAGCTCTTTTGTGCAGAAGGTCCACTTTCCCTTAATGGGGCAGGTGTGATGTAGTGACTAACCAGATTTAAAGCCCCTGGCTAGGGCTCTGAGAAGACTCAGACCACTCCCTACATCTGTGGTACTACAAGGAGATAGTTCCATGAAACATGAACAGAAATAAGGCCATAGTGTGCAGGCCAGGAGAGGTAATCAGGAGGGGGCTGGCATTCTGACTTAAGCAAGGGTTTTTAGGGATCTCTTGGCTCCCACCAATCATCTCGTCTATCTTCTGATTCACAGGCAATGGATTCCAAAAGGAAAACGCTCTTTTGTAACCTCAAAGTGAGAAGAGCCTGACCCACAGCAGGAGATATAGTTGTGGGTAGTTACTTGCACCAACAAGGATCCACTTGTCCTTTCCCAAATCCTATGTACAAATGTCTGGTCTCCCAGAGTTTGGGATATGCTCCCTAGCCTTATCTTCATTCTCCCTCCCACACACGCAGTGGATATACTCCATGTGGAAAAGGCAACGTTGGAAGAGGGGCAGGCCTCCTGGAGGGCCGCCTGGGCTGCTTACTCAGTCAGTCAGTGGGCTGAGGCGGCTAGCAACAAAGCAGCAGCCAACCCAGAGGAAGCGGCCCCTTTCAGCAAAGCTCTCCTGGGCGCCTCTGCCCGGCTCCCAGCCTCTGGCGCAGAGACCAGCCAGGCTATCGGTGCCGGCGTCCGGCAAAGCCCACACCCTTAGGGCGTGAGGCGGGCGGACGCTCCGGGGCACCGGGGAGGGTGTGCGCACGGCCTGCTCGACCCAACCCCAGGCTCTGAACCCTGTAAGGGTAGCGGGCGGGGGCGTAAAGCGGCGGCTGCACTGTGGGCGGGAGCAGGCGACCGGGTTGCGCTTCCTCCCGCCCCCACGGGTGCGGAGTCTCGGGCACCGACCTGCCAGCCTTCTCTCCCGGACGTTTTTCCACAGTAGATCCCAGGCTCTAGTTGTGGAGTCCCTCAGCTGCTCACTGATGGACCGCCTTAGCTGCGTTTGGAAAGGTTTCCGTTTGCTCGTCATTTTAGATCCGTCTTCATAACTGCCGGCGGGCTCAGCACCGCCACTCCCTCGTGGCCGCAGCGCAGACTCCTGGCGACTTGAGAGCCCAGACGCAGCGCTCGGACCGAGGTTTCCGACCCGCCGCCGCGCGACACGGTGGGTGGGCGGCTGGTGCTGCCCTGAACGCGGCACCACAGAGCGCCCTGAGGTTCTACTCTGCGCTCCTTCAACCGCTCTGCTCCCTTCCCACTTTCCCTGCTGTGGGCCCGCGCTCCTCCGCTTCCCTCGCTTCCTTTCCCTCCCCCTCTCCCAACTGTCTAGCGCCCCACTCCTCCCGAGAGCTCTGTGTCCCTCCCTCCCGCCCCCGCCTAAACCTGACAGCCTGGTCCCAAGGACCCCACTTACGGAGTTTCCATTCCATTTTCAAGTTCACTCGGAGATCGGGGCTGTACCTTATCCCTTCTATTTCTTGATAGTTTATATTTTTCGGTCTTAGAAACTTCCACCACCACAACCATACAAAAATGTTAAACCTAATTCATAGCTAATGCTATAATAACTCATCATATTTTTCCTGAAATTGGCCACTCAGGTTTGGAGGATATTATTGGAGTATAGTATGGGTCCAAGTATTATATATTAACTTTTCATGGTTTCATCAATAAAATAACAATCTGGCTGCAATCTATAATCAAATTTAGATGACTTAGAGAATCAAAATATGACCATAGTTTGGTCATTCTGTAGGAGGAGAATAACATGTAAATATTAAGGTCAAAACATGGGGAACCTACAGAATGTAAATTTCTGGACTCTGATAAAGCATTAAAATCTGTATGCACTTGGAAAAAGAACTAAATGTGAAAAAAAAGAATTTTAAGGTATTTTAGCCAATAACAGAAAGTGGGCTTATCATTAGAAATTAGCTTATTCCTGTAGGGAAAAGGGAGGAAATGTGCTGGTCCTTTAAAAAAATCACTGAAGAGGTGGCTTTCCAGTTATTTTCCTGGCCTCCAAGCCTCACTCGTAGGTGAAGTCAGTACCAGCTCAGACCCTGAGTGCCTGCTGCCCTCGGGCTTTGCTGCTAAAGTTCTTGAAGAACCTTAGAGGAAGGTAATTATGACAATTGATATATCTCAATGATGTGATTAATTTACATCTTAAGTTTTGTGAGAGGAGCTAAAATATTTCAAGAGAATTTCTGAATTATTTAATACAGTAAAATTGCTTAAATCTCATTTCTTTTTAAATGTCTTTGTACCAGTCTGCCAAGTAAGGACCAAAGTTTACTTAGCTGTTTTGTCATTTTTGTATGTTGGTCTTTTTAAAATTATAGGTGCTCCATGTAAACTTTGAAAATTAAAGAAAATTATCCAATTCTTTCTCTATCATATAAATTATTACTGACTCAGGAGTAAAAATAGCTGGCTACCTAAAGTATCCCCTCTGCAGCTATATTTTTATTATCTTATTTTATTTTTATTCTGTTATTTTAAATATTCAAAAATGTTCACAAGTGAAACATTTCAGAATGAGTAATAATTGAGCTTTTATGTGCCACTCTGGTAAATCTTTGAAACTGTCAGTTATGAAGCAATAAGTCATAGATCAGAAATGGACTTGAAACAATGGCAGCCAATTACAGACTAATCCAGATCGCTTTCTGGAGCCATGCCAAATACCCTTTTGATTACAACTTCTGTTCTGTGTGCATGTTGTGGTAACAAGCTGCTTTGCAAGGAACAAGATTTGTGTTATCTTGAAATGACTGTTGTAAAGTTTAACAACAAAATGCTTCACAATGCATTCCCAGGGAAGATGTGTATCTAACTTTTAAAATAAAGCATCTCTAATTGTATCAAACTGAGGCAATAGTTGTAATATTATATATACCAGGACTGATCAGCGAACTCTAAAGATCCTGGACCCCTATTATTTTCTATTTCAGTACATATTTTATATTCAGGAGCCACAGATTAGGGATCTTCCTTGAAAAACTAATTTGAAGAAAAATTCTGGCATTGCGAATTGGTTTAATTCTAACTGTGGAAGGGTCTAGAAATTCAAGACTTGCTGAGAGAAGCCAGATGAAAGACTGAAGTGATATGCTCAGAACAGGTGCTGCCTGAGCAGCTTGTGCCATGACCTGGCTGCTGGTCCTGCTGGAGAAAATCTCACAGCTGTGCAGAATCAGCTGCCACAGATGTAAGGCTTTCAAACTCAATGGAAACCTGGGAGGTTTTTATTCAGGTCTTTAGACAGCATCACTCCCATTTTCAAAGCCAAAGCTTCCATAGGACCGCTCCCCCTCCTCCTAGGAGCCTTCACCTTGAGCAGATGACAGCACTGCTGACTTAGGAGGAAAGAAATCGGGCAACTCCTGTCTCCTGCTACCTTCTTACCTTCCCTCCCATCACAGGGAGAGAGGTGTGCATCTATTTTTAGTCAAGATCCAGTCCCTGATCCTGAGTGCTCTGCTAACCATTTTTTCTCATCCCTACAAGGATTTTGCTACATCAGTTATTTCCTTTCTCTCCTATAGTCTTAACCTCTCCCTCGAATAGGCTCAATCCTTAAGTTTTAGCCTTCTTTAAACCGAACCAAAACCAAAGCAAAGACAACCACAACAAAGCATGCTACCTGTACCCTGTATCTCTTGGGAAAGAAGTCTTCTCCTATCAACACTGCAATCTGGTCTCCCTCACTACATCATGGAAATGCGTCTTGTCAAGGCCACCAGTAATTTTCTGATTGCTAAATCCGATGGACATTCCAGCTGTTTTCCTTTCTGGACCATGTGGATTAGGGGACCCTGCTGATAATTCCCTTCCTCCTGACACTGCCTAGTCTCCTGACAGTCAGGCTACACCCTCCGCTGGGTCTTCTCCTCACACCATTCTCCATATGGCCTCAGTATCTATCCTCATAGCTCCTCTTCTAATCCCTCAAATGACGACATTCCCTGGGCTTCATTCCTCAGCCCCTTGGAGCCCCTCATTTTTCCTCATGCTTCAGCAGCTCTGGGTGATCATTTTCTTTCCCAGGGATTCAATCCTCACCTCTGAAGGCCCAACGTATTAAAGACAGAAGCATGTGTGCTCTTTAAGAGTGTGGTTGGAGGCAGAGTTGAGTTTGCCCATATTTCCACCCCTCAACACTACCTATTTATAGTCTTGTACTATGGATTAAATGAAACAGTCCACATGGCACAAATAAAGGATCCAATCAATGCTTCCATCAATGCTACTATTATCACATCACCATCCTATCCAAATCTTCCCTGAGCCCCTACAACGAGCCTTTCCTGAGTCCCCTCATGGAATCCAGTTTAATTTCTTTATAGAATTTATAACTCCTCATATTCATTTATTTACTTATTTATTTGTCTGTCTCCCAGGCCAACCTTGAACATTGTGAGAGCAGAAGCCTTGTCTGTCTGATTAACCAGTATGTCACCTAGAACAATAGTCCCTGACTGTCTTGCTCAATAAAAACTTGTAGAACAAATGAATGATTGTGTTCTAATGCCATATGTCGTTTGCCTTACTAATGGATATTTCTAAAATGTTCCATCTAAACCTACTCTTCTTTCCCTATTAATATGTTAGCCATATAAAGATAGAAATTGGTAAATATGAACACAACACACAGATACTAAGTCAGAATTAATAAAATAACCAAGAATGACAGAATATTTAATAATAATAATAAGTTATGGGTGAATGTTACTAAGTAAGAATAAAACCTTACTTAGGGTTTTTTTTTCTCTGAAATCTACATTTTATACTTGAGAAAACTAATCTTGCCGTAAATTAACTCAATTCCTCCACCCAAACTAGGGCTGGAGTCTAAAATTTTCTCTGGTAAAATATAAAAGCAGAGTCATTAGTGTCTTAAATATACAATAAAAATGAATTAGGTTATCTTGAATATGTAAGAGTGTACTGTGAATTTAACATGCAAGCAAAACACATGAGTCTCTGAATAGGAATACAATATTGTAAAAAAAAAAAATTAACAACATCCCAACTTGGGGAAAAGACAACTTTCTTATTGGGAAAATGTGTGTGGTTTTAAAGGAGATTAGAATAATGGTTAAGAAAAAGAAATAGGAGAGGGTATTCCAAGAGGCAGAAGATTAAGTGGAAGCTACATTGACGTTCTCCCAGGACCAAATTGGAATTATAATTAAAATATAGAAAAATCATCCCGAATAATCAAATGAAGACTATGGAGAGAACCTTTATAACCAAGTGTAAAGAGGAGCCCATATTGTGACTGGTAGTGTGGCAGGCAGTTAGACAGACATGAGCAGTGTAAGGACAATAGGCCAGGTTCAGAAGGCCACCAGCACAGAAAGCCCCAGGTGCCTAGCAAAGGAAAATTGTAGGGTGGGACCTCACCCCCAGGGTGACCTTTCCTCCTCTAGCATATTGATGGTCATGTGATTTGGACCTTGTGACCATTCTTCCCTAGAGATAACATATAGGCCTCAGTTGTATTTCAGTTTTTGGCCCAGAAAAGCAATCAAACCAGCCCTCAGGACCAGCTGCATTGAATAATAACCCTCTGCCCTGGTGCTGACTAAATTATTGGTGAAAACCAAAACCCTGAAAGGATATACCTGGGAAATTGATGAATATTTTATTGAGATCTTCCCCTGGGACCTCCCCTAAAATATTTACCCTGAAAACCCTTAGGAAGGAGAACCCAGTGTGCTCCCCCTCCCAGGAGCATGCTTTCTTTTTTTTTTTTAATTTTTTTTTAATTTTTTAAAAATTATCTAATATAATAAAAGAGAAACATGCAAATTGACTGTTACCACCAGCCAATCAGAGCAGCTGTATGCAAATTAACCCAGCCAAGATGGAGGCCAACAGTCATGGAGCTAGAGCAAACCAAAGGCTTCTGTTGCAACTGCCTGCCTAGGCTGGCTAAGCCTCTGCTCACAGCCACACCCACCAGCCAATCAGAGCGGCTGTGTGCAAATTAACCCAGCCAAGATGGAGGCCAACAGCCATGGAGCTAGAGCAAACCAAAGGCTTCTGTTGCAACTGCCTGCCTAGGCTGGCTGAGCCTCTGCTCACAGCCATGCACACCAGCCAATCAGAGCAGCTGTATGCAAATTAACCCAGCCAAGATGGAGGCTGGCAAGGCAGCTCTGCACTGGAAGCCTCCACGGCCGGCTGGCATAGCTGTGCCAGGTGTGTCAGCTCAGTGGGAGGAGGAGTCCGGCCTGGGGCCTCCTCGGGGCGTCCAGGAGCACCTGTGCTGGGTCTGCTGCCTAGCTCCGCCCCCGGGAGCCTCCAAGGAGTATCCAGGAGCGCCTGTCCCAGGTCCACTGCCTGGCTCCACCCCCTGGGGGCCTCCCCAGGGCATGCAGGAGCACGGGGCCTCTGCAGGGTGTGCAGGAGCAGCCGTCCTGGGTCTGCTGCCTGGCTTTGCCCCCCGGGGGCCTCTGCGGGGTGTCCAGGAACGCCTGTCCTGGGTCCACTGCCTGGCTCTGCCCCGGGGGCACCTGTCCAGGGTCCACTACCTTCATCCGCCCCCTAGGGGCCTCCACAGGGCATGCGGGAGCATCTGTTGCACAGTGCAGAGAATCCGAAGCCAGTTCACTGCCCAGCTCCACCCCGGGTGTGTTTGCTCAGCAGCAGAGCCCCACCGAGGGGTTGTGGGCAGCCTGAAAATGGCCCTCAGCCCCTCACCCAGGCTGGCCAGGCATGCCAGCAGGTGGACATCCCCCCCGAGGTGTCCCAGACTGCAAGAGGGCACAGGCTGGGCTGAGGGACCCCCACCCCCCGAGTGCACAAATTTTTGTGCACCGGGCCCCTAGTTATTACATAAAGCTTTACAAATATTAGTACATGCTTTCACCTTTCCCTTCTCCCTTCTCCTCCCACACTCCCTGCCCCCAAGTGTATTACCATTGCCTTCCTCAATCCCAAGCTCCTAGGGCCCTTCCTTTGCCTCTATAACTTTTTGCTCAGCCCATTTTTTCTACAAATTACTTCTACTTTTGTGATTTTCCCAATAAATGTTCTCTTAGAGTTTGAGTCTTGGCTCTGAATTCTTTCCCAGCCAGAACTAAATTACACAGTTGCTGAACCCAGGTCTGGTCTTACCACACAGGTCTAACACTTGGTGCTATTCTCACCACCTGCAGCAGAGAGGGCTGGCTGAGCCCCCACAGGCAGCAGCTGAAGTGCTGGAGGGATATTTCAGTTGCAGGAAGTTCCCCCTGCAAAGTCTGAGGTCTAAATCCCAAGCTGGGCTCCCCAGCTCAAAATAACAGAACCTGAAAAGGTGCCCACATAACATCTGGTTATGAAAAGCACCAGAGGTTCTATCCAGAAGGGAGAGATAGCCAGAAGGGAGAGAGAGGCACCCCGTTAAAGGGCAAACACACTAAATTTCATTTGCAACCACTCACCTTGGGTTATGGCAATATAGGGCAGGGTGACTAGAGACATCTAAGGAGAGTCTGGGGTTGGTGTCTCTGGGGAGAAAGCTGAGAAGCCAGCTAACAGGGTCCTTGTCATTCCCCTTTAAGGCAGAAGCTATCTTTCCCAGGTATAGCTTTCCCATCAATACAGCTTTAGCCTGGTGGAAAGGAGGGAAGGAAGTAATAACCACATCCATTGGAAACCATCTTGCCCCATCCTGTGAGTTTATGCCCTGTTGAAGACTATAGCTTGAAATTCATTAAGTTACTGAGACTAATAGTCAGCCTGTAGGCAGAGATGGCTCTCTGGGTGCTTTGAGTCTTTTCCTAACCTGTACCTGGATTCAGGGCTACTAAAACCAGACCTTAGTACATAGCTTGGACCTTTCTTCATTGGAGCAAAAAACTGTGGACAATTGATAGCTCCAAAAAGGGTATTCAGGGCTAGTTACAAAGAGTATCTGACATTGGCCTACACCAGACACCCTCCAAAGAGGCCCCACAACCAATAAATCCAGTGGCCAGCTTCAGACAACAACAGAGTAGGATCCAATAAGCTTTGCAAGGATATATGGCAGGCTCAAAATTCTGCTGAGGCAAATTCTACTTTATGTGATAAGTACCTGCACAGCACCCTGCATGTTGTGTTGGGGGTTAAGCCTCACTGTCAGCCAGCCTCAGGGTGTAGTCCACAAACAAACAAGTCAATATAAGTCAAGACTTCATTCCAAAAAGAGGATCACCCCTCCCCCACCACCACCACCACCACACACAAGGGACATTATTAGAACAGCCAGGTCTGGTGATCCAGGGAGACTGCTCCACTTAGTCCCACAGCTCAACTACTGCATTAGGCTACACTACCAAGACTATGACTTGTAGCAGATTTATCTAATGCATAGAAACAAACCCAAACTGGCAGCCAAAATGGAGAGACAAAAAAACAAGTCCCAAATGAAAAACAGTTCTACAGAAAAAGAGAAAAATGAAATGGAGATAAGAAATTTATTATATAGAGAGTTCAAAAGCATGAAGAAAATTTAGAAATTATAAACAAATAACCAATTGGGAATGAAGAATGACATGGCAGAAATAAAGAACCCACTGGAAAGAATAAACAGCATATTAGAGGAAGCCAAGGATTGGATCAGCAAATTAGAAAATAGCTTCTGCCTTAAAGGGGAATGACTCAGAACAATTTGAGAGAAATGGGATCAGCATATTTGAGAGAAAAATCACTCAATCAGAAAACCAAAAAAAATCTATAATAATAAAAGCATAATATGGTAATTAGGCCAGAAGTCCTTCTGGGACAAAGCTGGGGCTGCAGTTGCCATAGCTGTGAGGGAAGGATCCAGGAAGCTGGCAGTGGCTGCAAGGGAGGGATTCAGACAGACACGGCTGTGAAGGACTACTCTTGCACAAATTTCATGCATTGGGCCTCTAGTAATAATAATAATTTAAAAAGGGACAGCTTAAGGGAGCCATGAGACAACATAAAACTCACTAATATCTACACCATAGGAGTAACGGAAGGAAAAGAAAGTGTCCATGTGCTAGACCAACTGCTTGAGGAAATAATGATTGGGCCTCTAGTAATAATAATAATTTAAAAAGGGACAGCTTACAGGAGCCATGAGACAACATAAAACTCACCAATATCTACGCCATAGGATAACAGAAGGAGAAGAAAGTGACCATGTGCTAGACAACCTGTTTGAGGAAATAATGCAGAAAAGTTCCTCAACTTGGTAAAGGAAAATGGCACACAAATTCAGAGAGTCCCAAACAAGAAGAACCCAAGAGGCCTACATCCATGCACATCATAATTAAAATGTCAAAATTAAAGCCAAAGACAGAATCTTGAAGGCAATAGGAGAAAAGCAATATGTTGCCTACAAAGATGTTCCCATAAGGCAGTCAGCTGATTTCTCAACAGAAACTGTACAGGCCATAAGGAAATGGTATGAAGTATTCAAGGTAATTAAGCCCTAGCCAGTTTGGCTCAGTGGACAGAGCATCGACCTATGGACCCTGAAGGTTTTCAGGTTCAATACCAGTCAAGGGCCCATACTTTGGTTGCAGGCTCCTCCCCTGCCTGAGTCTTGGTCAGGGCTCATGCAGGAGGATACGAATAGATGTGCTTCTCTCACATCAGTATTTCTCTCTGCCTTTCCTTCTTTTTCACTCTCTCTAAAAATCAATGGAAAGATATCTTCAGGCCTTGACCAGTTTGGCTCAATGGATAGAGTGTAGGCCTGCAGACTCAAGGGTCCCAGATTCGATTCCAGTCAAGGGCATGTACCTTGGTTGTGGGCATATATCCAAATAGAGAGTGTGCAAGAGGTAGCTGATCAATGTTTCTCTCTCATCGATGTTTCTAACTCTCTCTCTCCCTTCCTCTTTGTAAAAAATAAAATATATATAAAAAAGATATCTTCAGGTGAAGATTAATTTTTTAAAAAGTACAAGGTAATGAAAAGCAAGGATCTCAAACCAAGATTATTCAGCAATGCTATAATTCAAAACAAATGGTGAAATAAAGAGTTTGCCAGACAATGAAAAAGTCTAAAGGAGTTTATTAACATCAAACTAGCATTGCAAGAAAAGTTAAAGGGGTTGCTGTAATAATAAGAAAAATAGAAATATAGAGAAACATATACATAAAGAATAATAATGGCAATAAACAACTTCCTATCATGTTAACCTTAAATATAAATGGTTTAAATGTTCCAATCAAAAGACATAGGGCAGCTGAATAAAGAAAACATGACCAACAAATACATTGTTGACAAGAGAACAAAAAATTCACACAGGATCAAAGTGAAGGGATAGAAAAAATGTTCCATGCAAATGAAAACAAGGAAAGCTGGTGTAGCAATATTTATATCTGACAAAATAGACTTCAAAGCAAAGGCCATAGCAGGACACAAAGAAAGTCACTACATAATACCAAAAGGATTGATCCAATAAGAGTATATAACCCTGGTAAATGTATATGCACCCATTATAGAAGAATTTACATATACAAAAATTTTTGGAGTACTTTAAGGGAAAGATTGACAATAATACAGTCATAGTAGGTGACCCACTGATTTCCCTGGATAAATCTTCGAGACCAAAAAAAAAAAAAAAAATCAACAAGGAAATAGTGGCATGAATTAACACACTGATCAGAAGGATTTAACATTTATAGATCATTTCATGCCAAAGCTGCAGTATATACATTCTTCTCAAGTGCACATTCTCAAAGATAGACCAAATATTTAGGACACAAATTAAGTCTCTATATATCAAGCATCTTGTCAGTTCACAATGACATGAAACCAGAAATTAACTATAATAAAAACACTAAAAAACATTCAAACACATGGAGGCTAAATAATATATTATTAAACAATGAATTGGTTACAAATGAGATCAAGGAATAAATTTAAAATTTCTTATAAACAAATAAAAATGAGCACACAACCCCCTCAAATCTATGGAACACAACAAAAGAAGTCCTGAGACAGAAGTTCATAGCACTACTGATCTACCTCAAGAAGCAAGAAAAATCTCTGGTAAACTATTTAATCTTATAACTAAAAGAATTAGAAAGAGAACAACAAGGATAGTTCAGAGTACCTTAAGTAGAAGTAAGGAAACAGCAAAAATCAGAGCAGAAATAAATGACATGTAGTAAAACAAAACAAAAACAATATAAAAGCTCAATGAAACCAAGAGATGATTCTTTGAGAAGATAAATAAGATTGATGCACCCCTAGCCCACCTCATAAAAAAGGAACAAAATAAATAAAATCAGAAGCAATTGACACCACAGAAATTCAAAGTAGTGTAAGAAAAATATTACAAACAACTATATGTCAACAAATTGGACAACCTGGGTGAAATGGAGAAATCCTAGAAACATACAATCAAAAACTGTATCAAGAAGAATCAGGAAACCTGAATAGACCAATAACAACTAATGAAATTGAAGCAGTAATCAAAAGAATTCCCTGCGAGCAAAAGTCCTGGACCAAAGACCTTCACAGGAGAGTTTTAGCAACATTCAAATAACAACTAACAACTACCCTCCTTAAACTATTACCAAAAATCCAAGAGAAAGAAATACTTCCAAGCTCTTTTTATGAGGCCAGCATTATCCTAATTATAAATACAGACAAAAACACTACAAAGAAAGAGAATTGTTGGCCAATATCCCTGATAAATTTGGATGACAAAATCCTCAAAAAATATTAGCAAATTGGATACAGTAATATATTTAAAAAATCATAAACCGTGATCAAGTGGGATTTATTTCAGGGATGCAAGGCTGAAACAATATTTGCAAATCAATAAATGTGATACATCATATAAACAAAATAAAATATAAAAATCACTTGATCATATAAATTGATGCTGAAAAAGCATTTGACAAAATCCAGCACCCCTTTTGATAAAAACTCTCAGCAAAGTGGGAATAGAGGCATAATACCTCAACATCATTAAGGCCATATATGACAAACCTACAGCCAACATCATACTCAATGGGCAAAAATTAAATGGTTTTCTTTAAGAACAGGAACAAGACAGGAATGTTTGCTTTCACCACTTTTACTCAACATAGTACTGGAAGTCTTAGACACAGTGATCAGACAAAAAAATAAAAGGCATCCAAATTGAAAAGGAGAAAGAAAACTGTCATTATTTTGCAAATGACATGATATTGTACATAGAAAACTCTAAAGACTCTACCACAAAACTACTATATTTAATAATTGAATTCAGCAAAGTAGCAGGATACAAAATTAACATCCAGAAATTTGTAATATTTTTATATACTGATAATTAATTATTAGGAAGATAAACTAAAAAAAGTTTAGCATTCAACAAAAAATTAAGATTCCTAGGAATAAACTTAACTGAAGATGTAAGAGACTTGTACTCAGAAAACTATAGGACATTGAAAAAAAGATATAGAGGAAGATATAAACAACCAGAAGCATATTAATATATTTTGTTCATGGATTGGAAGAATTAACATAATTGAAATGCCCATACTACCCAAAGCAATCTATACATTCAGGGCATTCCTTATCAAAATTCCAAATGCATACTTCACAGATCTAGAACAAATACTCCCAAAGTTTATATAGAATGCTAAAGGACCCCAAATAGCCACAGCAATCTTGAAAAAGAACTACAAAATGGGAGGGATCACAATACCAGATATAAAATTATACTACAAAGACTTTGTAATCATAACAGCCTCATACTGGCACAAGAACAGACATATCTAAACTAATAAAAGCGAAATAGTAAAATTAACTGTTTCTCTGAGACAGGGTAAGCCACGCCCATCAGCCAATCAGAGTGACTGTACGCAAATTAGCCCAGGCAACATGGCGGCCAGGAGCCTCGGAGAGAGCAGCGGGTGAATCATGGAAACCAGCGGGCAGCAGAGTGGGCTGGGCAGGTGGTGGCTGATGCCTTGCAGGGTCCAGGCGGAAAGGCCCCACACCCCAGGGGCTCTGAGCTCCATTTCGGCTCAGAGCCGCTGAGCTCAGAGCCACTGGGGAAGGAGGTGCGGAGGACTTGGCCTGTGGGGCGGAAAGGCCCCACACTCCAGCGGCTCTGAGCTCCATTTCGGCTCAGAGCTGCTGAGCTCAGAGCCAGTTGGGGAACGAGGCACACGTGGGGACTTGGCCTGTGGGGCGGAAAGGCCCCGCACCCCAGCGGTTCTGAGCTCCATTTCGGCTTAGAGCCGCTGGGGAAGGAGGCG